>JANHGN010025761.1:42665-55005 GCA_024605025.1 Megaceryle maxima | reverse complement strand
GGGGGGCCTGGCGTGGGCCAGCCGAGGAACGCGTGGAAGGGGGCGGACGGGGGGGGGGGGGGGGGGGGTGTTAAGCGAGGGCCAGCGGCGGGCTGAGGGGAGGCGGCGGGGGGCGCTGAGGCGGCGGCACGGGCAGGGCGGGAGCGGAGCCTGCGGGCCCTCACCCCGCGGGAGGCTAGGGCTGCGGCGAGGCGCGGGGCGGGAGGTTGAGGGGAGAGCAAGGGGGTCCGCTGAGAAGCACGACGGGTAGCTGCGAGCGAAGGGCTGCTAGTGGGGACAGTCAGGAGGGCAGGAACCGGTGTCAGGGCCGAAGAAGAGGAGGCGGGGAGGGCTGCTGTGGCGGAATGAGGAGGAGAATACGGGTCCACAGGAGAGCGAGGCGTGAGGGTGCTGCAAGGAGGGTGTAAGAGCTGTCAGGGGTGGGTGTTAGGCGTCTCGGGACGCAGGGGACATGATGGGGCATGCCACAGAGGACGGCAGCGTGCAGGAAGGCGGGTGCAGGGTGAGGGACGGGCGGGTGCTCACCTCTGTCCTCCAGCCCCTCGCTGAACTGCCCGCTCTCCCCGATCCGCAGCTGCTCTTGCTGCTGCTCCCGGGGAGGCATTGGCGGGCTGGCCCCGGGGGGTTGCACGATGGCGGGGTCCGGAGTGGTGTCCAGGGGGGCAGCGGACGGCTCCATTTCTCGCGGGGCGGCGGGTAGCAGCTGGCGACTGTAGCAGCGAAGCGAGGAGCGAGCGGAGCATCCAGCCCGGTTGCGAGCCTGGGGAGAGGAGGAGACTCCGGCTCAGAGCATCAGGGAGATGGGGACAGGCAGCAAACAAACTCCTCTGGCTGCTCCTCGCCAGCCTCTCCCCGCGGCCGCCTCATCACTAACCTCGCCGCCGGCGGCGGAGCGAGGGGGGGCGGGCGGGGGGCAGGTGGGAGAGCGGTGCCGCCTCCCCGCGCTGCTCTTCCCCTCCCCGCTCGGCGAGCACCTCCGGCGGCGGGAGCGGCGCCCGGCTCCGCAGCGGGGCGGGAGCGGGAGCCGGGGCCGGCCGGCAGCTCGCCCCCGTGCGGAGCGGCGTGTGAGGGGACACAGAGGGCAGTAGAGGTGGCGGGAAGGGCTCCGGCGAGTCGCCCTCAGGGGGTCTTCGCCCTCGAGAGCTCGCAGGTACCTGCCAAAGATGAGGGAGGACCTTGGACTTAAGCTCCGTCCTCGGGGCCGGCCGAGGAAGCGGGAGACCTGTCAGCCTCCCCTCGCCATGGCGGGCTCTGCCTTCATCCTCCTTCTCCCGCTGCCGAGTCTCTCGTGGGGAAGAGTTGTTTAAACCCGGAACCTTTGCACAGCAGAGAGAGAGGCAGACGCCTCACGCCGCTCCCGAGGGCTCCCTGTGATGCAAGGCCCCGTCTGTCTGCCTCCTCTGCCCTCACACAGGTAACACTCAGCGCTCCCCTTTGCTGGGGGATTTCCTCATTTCCCATCTGCTGCAGCCCTTTTTCAGGATCAGTCGAAACACCACACATAGGCACCTCTCAGACCCCGGACGCTAACGTTTTGTTATGCTGATAACTAGTTTTACCAATATTAGCCTAATAACTGTCCTAGAATGTACAGCAGCCTCATGCTAAAGCATGGGAATAGAGCTGGGGACTTGCTGGCATTCAGGGCTGTTCTTGGTTCACTCACCTGCCGTTCCTAGCACATCACAAGAACAGAGGGAAAAAAAAAAAAAAAAAACTAGGATGGGAAAAAAGGAAAATGTTACTGATAGATCTGTGCCAGAGCTGTTCTCTTCTTCTCCACTGGTTTATAATTACTAGAGAGGTGCAAATAAACAAAAGCATTTTCTGTGCTACCACAGTCTCCCAGTTGCATGCTTACTAGCATGCAGATAAATTTTGAAACTGAATTATGTTTTCTCTTGAGTCTAGGAAAATATGAGAAGACAATTGGACATTGCAGCCCAGGCCCTCAGCTGCTCTGTATGGATCTAATCCCCATTTAAGTTTTATGAAGATCAGGTTCCCTTTCTCTTTTGAGAAATTAGGAAGTATAGGGAGTATAAAATGAGTAGCAGGAAATTAATATTTATGCTAGCATGGGGACATGATTTTATAAATTGTCAGAATCTTGCTGATGGCAGCCTTAAAATAAGTTTTGCAGTAGTTCAGTAAATACCTGTTTGGGAATGGTTGATGAAACATTGCTATCAAAATGTCTTAATTTTAAAAATGCCTCTTAATGCCATGTGCTAATCATCAAAATCTTTTCAGCTGTATTTTAAAGAATTAATAATTTGAAAAAGTGGATATAAGTAAATTTTAAGGTAAGTGACATAAAATATTGGTTTAGAAACTCACTGGAATTCTGGCAACCTTGTGGAATGGAGATATCTGTTGTTGTGTGAGGGATTGGTGTTTGCCTTTTACCTAATCTTACGATTTCTTTGTGCGTAGTCTAGCATACCTACTATATATATGAAATGTGTTTGAAGTCTTCATGCCTCTTGCCTAAACTGCATCTTCATCCTACCCTGCTTTGTGATCCCAGAGCTCTCACTCTTCTAGTTAGATCAGCATTAATATGAATATAACCAATGCCAAAAGTATTTTATTTTCCCTTATGTAATGGATACAAAATTACAAAGCTAATGTCAAAAGACATAATGCATAAGCTAACACAAGTGAGTTCTTTTGAGGGAAGTATTTTTTGGGGTGTTGGGCTGAGTTGGGAGGAATTGGAAACTACTAACTCCATAAAAAAAACATGTTTATTTTCTTTAACCTCTGGTGACCTTGAAACTGTGAGATACAAGATAAGATCTGTATGTGTATATAAGAGATGAGTGAAAAGTAGAAAATACTTACCTTTTGTTACTTGCCATAAATAATATATTGTCATGTCTCTTCATCACTTCAAATGTGTTTGTAAAGTAAGAATCCTTTGATTAGAATGAGTAGAACCAGTTTTGTAACCTGGTCAGAGACAAGAGATTGGAGCCAAATCACTTTTCAGGACCTGACAGGGGTACAGAAACCTTTCGTGAATGAGTCTGGGGAGTCACTCTCCCATGCAGAGTGCATCCAGTACAAGCCATGAAGAGTCCCTTTAAATTGCTGCAACAGATATAATGCTTCCTAATGCAGTTCTTGCAGGATCCCTCCTCTTCTAGGGAAATGAGTCCATACCAGATTCATTCCAGTAGCAACTTCCTTATTCCTTGCATAACTTAAACATTGACTAGTGACTGTGATTGGACACTGCATCCTCTCTGTAAGTCTCTCCAAGCTATTTTAGTATTCTTGTAACTTTCAGAAGTCAACTCAAGAGGAAAGTGCCTGGAGATTTCTAATTTCATTTCTTTAAAATGAGGTGAAATGTGTAGGTTTCCAAATGATTTGGAGAAAATTAGAAACTAGGAACACCAAAACACAAGTTTTAAACTTTAATACTTTTTTTTTTTTTTTTTTTTTTTTTTTTTGGGTTGTTGTTGTTGCTGTTCTCAATTGCAGTTCTTACATAAAACTGTGTCTGGCAGGGCCTGCAGCTGTCTGTATTTGTATAAATGCTATACTGTTCAGACCAGAGCAAAGAATATAAGGCTTGGAAAAAGTATTATAATTTCTTTTAAATTCCTCTCTTCAGTGCTTTCAAACATGGCCTCATGCAAGAAGGGACGTACTCTGCATTTACCAAGTATCTATTCAAAGAATGAAGAAGATCCACAATGAAGGGCCTTTCAGATTAGGCCATTATGTATATAAACTATCTACTAGGGAGCAGAAAGACTGCCCTATCATAGCAGCTGGAAGCTTCTTTCCAGAATTGCCTCTTATTTCTCTTGACACCTCTTTCACCCAAAGTACATTGCATTGGATAAAGATGTAGGGCTAGAGTTTTAAAGATGTGGATTTTGTTTTCCAGCCTTGTTGGACTTCTTGTGTAGGAAGCCTGTAGGCAAAGTCAATGAAGAGAAAAAGGCCTGACCCTAACAGTTATATTATTATATGATTTTATTTCTTGGTCCTTCAAACCTTGGATATAAGTAAAGAGAAGCCAAATCGATTTAAAAAAATAATAAAAAAAGAGCCACATCTCTGGATTAATTCTAAATAGACTGACACCACCCCATATCCCAAATCTGCTGCAAGATTAATATGTACTTGTGGAACTGCAGAACTTTGTTCCCAGCTGGAACTGCCTGTAATTTCCATAATATTTTGACTTCCAGAGCAAGGTGATTCCAAACAGGATGGACATCTCTTGCACCACAGCAACCAGGAACAGCAAGGAGAACTTCTCTTATTTTGCCTCACCTGGATTGTCTGTGGTCTGATTTTGCTTTTTTTTTCCTTTTCCTTTTTTTCCTTTTCCTCCTTTTCATTTTCCTTCTCCCTTTCCTTCCTTTCTTTCCTCCTTCCTTCTATTGGATAAATGAAAAATATCATTCAGATTTGAGATTCTTCCTCTACGCCCACCCTAACTCAGAAAAGTCAGAGAAAGTACTCAATTATAGTTGATGGAAATTGGATTAGGTCCATGATTTTATTCTTTTCTAAGGTAGGCATTTTTCTGAAGTAATGAGCAATCTCTGAGCAGTAGGTTGCCCTACTTTCCTAAGTTACAGTCCTTTTCTTTTACTGAAACATTATTCCCATACTACCATCAGCACACAGTATGGGATGGCAAACAGTAGCACGGTGCAAAAAGGCAGAAAGAATGGGGTGCTATTGCATCATGTAGAGTGAAAGTAGAACTGGTAGGTGACAGTGGCAAAATAAGTGCTAGCCCACCAGTGAGACAGTGGTTACTGTATGAATGCAGAATATTTGTTATTCCTCCTCAGTCTATGTGAGGTTGAAATAAATCCATTTTCATTGTAAGCGAGTTTGGATATTGTAGGATTCATTTGTAGGGTTCATTCATTTGGATATTGTAGGATTCATTTGTAGGGTTCATTTGTCATTCTAAAATTTAGAGCTGCATCTATTCTGGACTTTCTGCTTTTCCTTTTCTTTTCAGCACTGACTGGAATGTTTTCACCTGAATTACCAGAACACAGTGGTGCATTCAGAAGCTCCTGAGAAGGGAATTTGCTTGATTTCATTGATACTAACTAGTCAATGTTCCATATTGACCATCATCTTAAGTGCAGGACTTATTTTAAGAGCACTCTTGCATATTTGAAAGGAATTGGTCAGCTGGCCCAGTAACTATTTTTTAGTATGTTTAAAGGCATAAGAGCAAGAAAATGATAGTATCACCATTCACCATTTTGTTTGCAGGGTTGCATTTCATACACATACTAAGCACAAAACTGCCCTTTTTTTGGCAACAAATTATCGTATTTGTCACTGGTGCTTTATTGCAGTATCAGGGAGTGCTAGTGTAAGCCAGGATTCTTTATTAGTTTGGTCTATCAGACATCTCATGCCTGACATCCAAAAGAAAATGCTCACCTCTTACTCTTAACAACGTGCCTTTCATGGAACTACATCAGGAGGTAATGGCATCCCCATTTGGTTTTACAGGACACACATCCAAAACAAAACCAAGTGCCAATCCAGTTCGAAATGGACAGGCAGACACTGGTCCTGTAAAGGTCATCACTATAGACAATCTTCAGTGTTACTCCTCTAAGACCAAAGTCTGAGACTGATTTACCCTGGTATTCCTAAAGGCAACACCTTCGACGAAGTGTTTATGCTGTTTCAATGCTCTGATAGCACTACAGCTACCATTTGGTGCCTGCTGTGTGGATGAGCTGGTAAGATACTTTTTCCATTTAGTCCTCTGCTGAAATGAATAGATTAAGTAAGTCTCTTGTTAGGAAAACGTCAAGATTCTGCATTTCACAGCCATTTTTTCAGGAACCTAATCTTTTCTTCTTATAGTCCCTTGACCATCTCTTGTAATGTTGGCTACCATAGTTTTCTTTTTCAAACTAATACAAATTAGGCTACATTTTGCAGGATGTTTTTTAACTTTCTTTGTTTGCTGGATTACTTGATGGCACGTGAGCAGAGGCAGATACATATTTTGCTCTTGTTTTGTAAATCACTTGTAGTCCCACAGCGTGTTCAGCCATTAACAGGATGAGAAATTCTACATTAGGTTCTTTTAAGTTAATCTAGATACCTCTCAGCCTAGTATTAGTAAACTTACTTTTTAAATTTAAAATAAAACAATAATGATGGTGTTATTCCAACAGTGCTACATTAATTTTTAAACTGCACTGCATGCTTAAATTATTATCCAATGTAGGAAGGTCATTTACTGGTTTTCTCTTGCACTGGATTACATAGTGTTTAAACTGAAATCGTCTCTCTTCTTGGCATTTTTAAACTAAACATTAACTTGGGTCAAAAATAATCAGAATATTATTTTAAAAAAAGAATATGATAATTCAGTGTCTTTTCCTGCAGGCTATGAAAAAGTGCGTATAATATTATGATTCCTAGAGAATACAGCATGTGGTGACCTTGGTAGGTAATAGATGACACCTCACATAAGCCCCTACTTTTCCTCTATATGATGTTGCAGTATCGTATTTGCAAAAAATGCCAAAGATAGCAAGAGCCACAAGTGTTAATAAATTTCACTGTAGCAACAAAGGAGGAATAAAAACATGGAATACAAATGCTAACTTATTTGACAGTGGATTTATTTCATTGGTGATATTCACCTGTATTGAAGAGGAATGGAAGGGAAAATTAATTTCATTTTAAAGAGGTAACATTCTGTTACTTAAGTAATAATCTTCCTTTTTTTTTCCCTTTTTTTTCTACTTTCCATGCTATATCCAGAGATCTTTCTTCTTCCAGTGAGACTCTAACCATAGCCTAATAGATGACATGAGTATAAGCAGCTGAGATTTCATTTGTGCATCAAAGGAAAAGAAAAACAAAACAAAACAAAAATAAAAAAAGGGCTATGAAATTCCTAGGCAGCAAAAGTCAATAGAACTTTGGAATAAACTTATCCAATGCTAGTTCCTATCCAAAAGCATCTTAAGAACTAGACACAACGCATTTGCACAACTTCATGCTTTCTGTCCTATCTTGGCAAAAATGATACACAATGTTCCATTAAATTTATATGATTTACTGCAAGATGAAGTGAGCTACAAAAATCACAAAACGTTTTCTTTATTATAGTCAGATTGTGTCACTTTTCCTATTGCCAAGCTAGTGCCCATTCCTTCAGCTGCACCTTTTCCCATCATGTCAGACCTAAGCTTTGTTAAGAAAGCTGTATGTAAAGATAGACATATGCTTGTTTCTTAGTCAGGTTAGACTCATGCATTTATGATATATTTAACATAAATTTCTAAATTTAACATTATGCTTTTTAAAAAATTTAAGAGTCATAAACCTTCCCTTGAAGGTAAGGATTTAATGAGAAAAGGGACAAGCTGCATTTACTTACGGGATTTGCCTGTGTCAGAAAAGAGAAGTAATAGGTTTTATGAGGAATAGTGCCCAACTCACATCTATTTTCTCTTCTGGTATTTTTAACTCTAATTTGTGATTTGGGTTGATATCTTTATTCCTTGACATTTAGTGTCATCAGCAAAAGAGTAAATTTTTTTTTTTTTTTAATCCTGCTGTATTTTTATCTTTTAACAAAAGACCATGCATAAGTATTTGAGGGAATGACCTTTCCATTAATCTATAGCAAAAATATTTATATTGCTTTTACTCTACTGCTAAATAAGTAGTCCACAGCTCACTTCTGCTGAGTTGTTTGATAAACTGTATGATATGATAATATTTCTGTGCTGTTTTGAATAGCTAATCCACATTGTTTAGTGAGTTGGAAAAGAGTATCTTATCCTTTTTTTTATGCCAAGTGAATTGTAACTAGGCTTCTGCACATTCCCACTGGAGTATTTAGCTAGGATGACTACAGAAAGTGTTTGAAAAAGAATGATAGCCACAGCCAAAATGAGTAGTTTGCAAAACATGTTCTTCAGATAGAAAACTATATTCATTCCATTCTGTGCCAGTTTGGGGTTTGGTTTGTTTTGTTTTGTTTTGTTTTGTTTTTACATCTGCTCAAGCAGATGTCTGACACTTCAGTCATGTAACTCTTCTAGGTTTTGATGGACATCAAATTCCTGAGTACCCAGTGGAATCTATGAAACACAATGTTTGGGGTTTTTTTCGTTTGTTTTGTTTCTGGTTTTGTTTTGCTTGGTTGGTTGATTTGGTTCGGTTTGGTTCTGTTTTCTGGAGGAAGTAAAATCAGTTTCCTGAGTCCTGGCATGCAGTTTGAGTTAGAATACTTCATTTTAATGGGACATGTAGTTAAAATCACTAATTTCTTCAGATACTAATTTTTGGAAGAGTCAAAAGTAATTAGTTAGGCAAAAATAATGTCAACAACATACAGAGTAGTTTTAATAGATTTTTGCATCCTTCATTCTCATGATACATTCATTGTTAATCATCCTCTAAGGTAAAAATTTCAGTGGGCAGTGGGAAAAACAGGAGACAGTGACAATCTCTTTCATAATTTAAGAGAGTGAATCACATAATTTGTGTCATTCTTGTAAGAATTCAAACCCAAAAGTTTCTATACTACTGCAGCAAAGCCTTTGTGCACAGCAGTAGCAAAAGCAAAGGATCTCTGTTTGATTTAGCATGATGAAATACACTGTGAATATTGACATTTATCTGTCCATAGTGAATACTCTCTGATCTGGATTTATATAAGATGGATAGGGTAGTTGGTTAATAAGCCTACTAAAACATTTATATTACATTTAGCAGTGATACAGAGTTGCTTGTCTATTAACATTTGGGAATTTTACAAGGAAGAGGAGCATCTTCAGGAAATTGAAGAAGCACTTTTCTCTGTAGAATGAAGACTGTTAAACACAATTTACCTATGAGTATCTTTTTAAGCAACCAGTAAAATTAAAATTTAAAGGCAATTGAAGTTCTGAGCTCAAAATGTCATTGAAATTTTGAACATCTGCTGCAATAAAATTGTCCTATAACCACAAAGGAAGAGGGAGATGTCACTCATATAATTTGAGCAGGTTATGATAAGATTCAATTTCTGCCTCTTTCAAATTTTCTCTAAAGCCACAATGACTTAAAGTAATGGTCTGTAAAAGTAATCAAGGGTCAAGAAGTTACATAGTAATGCAGACAGCTTCCTCTCCACCATCAAGACCACACATATTTTCAGTAGCAGGGTGCAGGGATGCTTCAATAGCCATAGAAGTTTCGCTTAATTTTCACATCATTTTATTAGAAAATGTGTATTTTGAGAGGCTTTATTTTACTGATGAAGTTTATATACTTGGATTCTATTTACATTATCCATTGATTATTACAGCTGTCACCAAACAGTACAAATCAAGTATAGTTGTACTTACAATTTCATATGTCTGGATTTTGTCATATTTAGGATCTCAGTGTATAATTTGTTAGCAGTCTGTGCATCATAAAATGACTTCAAGTTGCATCAACTGCCATATTTGTTCCAGATAGGATTTTTTTCATGTCACAAGGAAAATAATTTCTTTCTAGAAAGCCTAAAATTCTGCATCAGTCTGCTTGCAGAAGGAAAAAAGCAACAAGCACTCAACTTTGTTTTTTGTTTCAGTTCCCAGAATCACCTCAGTTTCACTTTAGTAAGTTGTACAAATGTAATCCTTCATTTGAAACTCAACTTACTGCTTAGAAATATTTCATTGCTCTCCTGATATTGCTGTCTACCAGCACAGTATCTTGCCCTGCTGGCTGGTGAATCATAGGTTGGGCTGGGAAGCTGCGTTTAGTAGGTTGGGGCTCCCAAGCGTGCAGTTCACCATGGCAGCACGCTGCAAGTGCAGGAAGCACAGGCTTGGCTGTAGGGCAGTACTGCTCGGGAGTGCACTTGCCTGGGCATCCATCTCAGTGTATGAGGCTTGTCACTTCTGCCCAGCACTGCAGGCAGATGTATGATCTGCTACATCATCACTGATGGTGGTCGATGATTTGAGCTACTAGAACTGATGCGGTTGATGTCAGAGCTCTGTCACAGGATTCGGCAATTCAAGCCTGGAATTGAAGTAGAGTGTCTGTGCCTTGTCTACATCTGTACTTCATGCCATCCATGTCAGCAGATGTTCAAATGAAAGTAAGATAAAGATGCTAAGACGATGTGTTTTCTAATTACCTGGTCTTTTAACAAGTAGGCTAATATAGCACAGACATGTGAAGAAGATAAAGGCGTCACTGTATCAGTTCCAGCTCAAAAATATTCTTACAGACCCACCACACATTTCATGGACAAGAGGAGCTCAGGTTTTGCTCTTGGAGCAGCTGAAAGCACTTCTTACATCAGGCAATACTTGTCAAAGGTTATTAGTGCTTGAATATAGCTTTTTACTTCCAAAATCATTCTGGCTTTTTGCTTCTTGGGTCTTCACTTCTCCATCTATTGCATCAGCATTATCTTGGCTCATTTATTTGAGCTTTGCATGGAAACTGCAAATGGAGACATTGCATGGAGACACTTAGACACACAGAGTTCATGCCCATAAGGTACATTTTTTGCATTATTCTTCTGTTGAAAATCTGGTTTACTGCAATAGAATTGCTTCTTCTTTCCTTTTCAAAACCCAAGAGGAACAATAAGCAGCCCTATAAGAATAGATAGCCTGAGCCAGTGGTCACAAACTGTGTCTTGAGTGATACAGACAGGACATTCTTCACTATGATATAAGTGCAGCACTGGAAGAGGTTACTGAGAGGTGGTGGAATCTTCCCCCAGGAGGATTTCTAATTCAGCTCGCAAAAAAGCCACAGGTAGCCACAGCTGTCCTGATACTACAGTGGTGCTTATAGTCCTTCTCAGAGAGGAAAGCTGAACTAAAAGATGTCCAAAGGGTCCTACAAGTCCACACTTGTATGATTCAAGCAATATAAACATCAGTGGCTATGTAACAATAACATTTTACCTAGTAAATGTTAAATTGAGTAACATCAAAATAGGTTGACGCAAAATGTGCAGAGGTTTAGAGACAGTGCTAATTCAGGCCTAAGAGCAGGTTAATTCATCAATAAAGGGCAAGTACTATGTTTTTGTGAAGGATAAAATTCTATTGACTTACTGCTCTTGGATTGTTCTGTTCCTGTTGATTTTAGAAGGACTATTAATGGAGTATATTACTTATCTGATATAGTGTCTCTAAGCCCCTTCTTCTCTAAGCTTCTTATGACAAGTCTTTCTACTTTATGTAATTTTGAAATTTTTGTCTCTTTTTTTCACTGTTTCCTTTTATATCTATGGGCATAGAAAAAATAACCTCACAGTTATAAAGATGAAGATCATTCATTCTGAAACTCTCCAGCATTACAAGTTGTTCTGGCTGATACATCAGTAAAGTTCTTTGAATTGTCTATCAGTTTGAAATGTTTGTAATACTGTTGACCAAAAAATTCAATCTCTAAATAAAATATAATTAGGAAAGAAAATCGAGAACCTTCCAAGGTCTGTTTCACATCCTACAACCATTATAAATACAAGTTCACTGAGATTCTTTTGCATATCTTGACTTTGAGGATAAAGTATCTTTGGAAGATACTTAAATTTTGTAAAGATCTTTTCTCATGGAGGTTTTGAAAATTGTTGCAATTATTTTGCTTTAAACTAAATTCAGTATTAAAACTGTCAAGTGGTTGCAATACTAACTAGATTCTTACTGCATGGGATATCAAGACAGTCTTGTTGAATCTATCTATACTTGCTGATTTTTCCACTAGATGGCATTATGCAGTAACTACAAATTAACTGATGAGTTTCACCATAATGGCACATGCTAAAGATTTAAAAAATAAGAAATTCTCTGTTGTGCTTGTTCTTATTCTATGCAAGAGTGAAAGAACTGTGGCTTAAAAATCATTTGACCTACTTCTACCTAGGAGTAACCAAATCCATCATTAATGCATCAAATATGGATTTACTCAAAGCAATAAAGGAAGTCAGCCATGGCAACAATATCTGATCATCTGTGCAATGCACCTTTTAGAATAAAACTCTTCCAACCTTTTCTGCATTTAATGTTTAAAGAGTGACTTCAGTGCTGCAGATTGCTTCCTTCTGGCTACATGGCTTCAACTGAAGTGATAGAATAGAATATATTGGGTTGGAAGGGACCTCTAAAGGTCATCTAGTCCAACCCCCTACAATAAGCAGGGACATCTCCGACTAGGTCAGGCTGCTCAGAGCCTCATCAAGCCTGGCCTTGAATGTCTCCAGGGATGGGGCCTCCACCACCTCTCTCGGCAACCTATTCCAGTGATCTATCACCCTCAGATTAAACAACTTTTTCCTCATGTCTAACCTAAATCTACCCTTTTC
>JANHGN010025761.1:32390-42488 GCA_024605025.1 Megaceryle maxima | reverse complement strand
TGCTCGAGCCCTCTAATCATTTTTGTGACCCTCCTCTGGACCCACTCCAACAGGTCCAGGTCCTTCTTGTGCTGGGGCTCCAGAGCTGGATACAGTACTCTAGGTGAGGTCTCACCAGGGCAGAGTAGAGGGGCAGTATCAGCTCTCTCAATCTGCTGGACACACTTCTTTTGGTGCAGCCCAGGATTTGATTGGCACCAAGTGTCCTAAGTAAAGCTGCAGTGCCTAAGATATTTTTTTTTTAAATAAAGAGCCCCATATGATCTTTTTTTTTAATTTAGTAGCTAATTCAGGAGAGAGTATCAGAATAATTTAACACTGCAAGTTTAAACATAGATGTGCTGTTGTTTCATCCACCCAGATGAAACAGACATTAGCAAGTCCTTGCAAAATTATATGGTCCTCAAGAGTGAGGTTTCTAGAACTTAAGGTCCTGACCACTGAAGCAACATCTGACGTGGAGCAAAGGTCTAATGCCTTAAAAAGAACTGACGGGTGGGATTTTTGTTTTAATACCAAGATTTGTGGTGACTAGACAGGGAGAAAACATCCATCCCAGCAGCAAGAAGACAATGGCAAGGATTTGGTACGTGAGAAGCAAGGAAATAGAACTACTGGTCTGGGAGATGAAGAAGGGGGAAATGAAACAGGCAGATAAAAAAGCCAGAGGTGGAGGAAAAGAAGAACCACAGAGGGAGAAGAATGTGGTGACAGGATAGCCCCAATTTTTCATGCCAAGCTTGCTAATATTTTATGCATGCTAATGTGTGTGGGTATATGGGTATTAATTTGAAATCTGTATTTGAAGGGAGAAGAGGTGGTCCTGAGTTTTAAATTCGTCTTCTAGAACTAGAGATAGTATTCACAAAAGAGGGCTCATCAAATTGCTGATCAGATACATATTAGCAAGGGTACATTTCCCAGCATTCTGTATTCTGAGCTGGCTTTTTTCTTGATTCTTTATGTAGAATTTAAGAGGCTCCAGGCTGGAAAGGTGTAATCTAATATAATAACATTTAACTCTAAGTAGGGGTGTAGAATACAAGTTGGATGAACCAGTTTGGTTAGCCTAGGCCAGTAATGGAAAAGCATCCAAGGCCAAGAAAACACTTAAGCTTAGTATTAAACAGGTTTTATAAATTCTTACTGTGGTTGAACATAGAAAAGCAGTTACACTTGTGCATCAGGCTGTCTCTGAATCGGGCTGTTGTGAAGAAGACATACGAATGCTACTTGTAAAAACTTAACCATAAACCTTACCTTGCCATAAATTCAGGCTGTTAAACTATTTCTGTTTTCTATTTAAAACTTTATTTTTACTTCTACTATCTCCTGAGCTTTAATAAACTATAATTTTAATCGTCCTATGCAGTGCATGGCTGTAGATAATGCAATACATCTTTTTTTGACATAGAAATGTTTACAGTTTGTATTTGTCTACGATGGTCAATATGACTCAACTGTTTTGTAACAGTGATATAAAAAATGTCATGATGCTATGCTATTAAGCTTTTTGGAAGCCTAGGTCAGTAGGGTGGGTGTTAGGAAATTTTGCATAGGCATTCAACTTTTTCCCAACACTAATCTCTCCTTTCTTAATCCCCCAGCTCATGTTGCAGAGGCCAGAATCTACTCACAGGTGCACTGCTCTGTGATGGAGACTGTAACACAAGTTAATCCTGATTGTAATGTCTGTCACTTCCTGTTACACTGATGTGTGGGACCATTTACTGATTCCAACCAGTCCACGCTTGATCTCTGCTTTTGCAAGATCTTGCATTTACCTGAGGGCTTGGCTCTTTGGTTTCTTGTCATGAACAGAGGAAGGCATCACTGCACAGAGGGGTGCACACTGCATCCTGCAATAGTACCTGTGCTTCTAGTCAGTGACCAACAGCCAGGCTGTGAAGGAAAGAGAAGGCAGGAGCAAATACTTAGCAACTAACACCCTGACGCTAAACCATGACAGTGTATTCGGCTTTTTATAAGCACACCTATCATGTTACTAGGATCCAAAACTTGAGAACTTCACAAATAGTATCAAATCTTATTACTAATTTGCAGATTTTCATATGAAAAAGCTTAGTGACAAGGACTTCCTTAATTATTTGATATTAGGTGAGCATTTACTGAAAATGAACTTATAAACCCTAGTATTTAAAGTGCATATTCTTCTACACTGTGATCCAAATGGTTGTGCTCCAAGCCCCCAAGAGATTTTAATATATCCAGTTATTTAAGAACATACAGTGGAGATGAGCAAGCGTGTTAGAAAAATGGGTATTTGGAAGCACATATTTCCTTTCTGATCCTAAAAATGCTGTATTGCCAGACACAAAAGAATTTTAGAAGACCCGTTCACCAAACAATGAATTATATGAATGTGTAAAACGTTCATTACAAATCCGCCGTGCTTAGCAGAAGTTCATCTCAGTTGTACTTTGACATCGCAGCATCGCCCACAAAATCAGACGGCGCAAGCTTGCGTCACTTCCCACAGGCAAAATCCATTTCAGTCAATATGAAATAAGTGCTCTGTATGTATATTGCAATCACTGTTTGGTGCTCCATGTAATGCACTACAAATTGCAACTTGCAGTATTCACAGTGAGCTGCACAAACATTATTAACAAATTCATGATTTATAATGCAGTTCTCTTTTTTTGAGGCACCATACTGAGATGGGCAATCAAACATAATCCAAAGCCAGCACTTTAAACTGTCCTTGCATTTAATGCCTGAACTCTGGCTAAAGTTTACCTGTAATTCCTCATTTAAACTGATCTGTCTTTCCAGTGGCTCAAAACTACTTTCTGAACCATCACTTGATAGATCTCTTCTGAAAGAACTGGATTTCCTGGCGACTTCAGCGGGCTTTCTGTTGGGTTCAACATGAGTTATTATAATAGGGTACTTCTAAAACACCTGCACTACTTTTAGATTGTAAAAGAGTTAAAATGAAATACTAGGTTTGAGATGAGTGGCAGTACCCTAAAGGAGAAAATACATCTTATTTAGGAAGTGGCTTTGTTTATGACCTTCACACTCAGAAGTGAACAAGGATGTATCTACAGTGCAACCCTGGCTGTAGCTGTGTCCAAGCAAGTGCAAATTTCTGAATCTTCTTCAGCAAATAAAGAAAAAAAGTCAAGCAAATTAGTAAAGCACAGTTAAACACAGCCAGGAAACCATGGATATTTTTGTAGCAATTGTGAAGAAGGTTGTTCATCCTGGGAGGATGTTGTTAAATTCCAAATGCTGGAATTAAAAGAGAAAAAGACAGTACCCACCTTTTACCAAGATGAAAACAAAGTATGGTAGTTGAGAAAAAAAATCAAGTTGTAATGTTTGTTGTACATCAGCAGTTGCATTGGATTAAGTATTTTGTCTGGATTTTGTATGGTGCAAATTGTAAATCAAAATGTACCTTACAGACTTCTCAGTGAAAAGAAGTTTGCTTTTTTAAATAACAAGATAACATGATTGTTTAACTGTGACTATAGCATAAATTTACTGAATCATTTTTTTTAAACACATGCTTTAAGACTGTAGATTGGTGAAGCTTTTATGCTTGCAAGAGCATATAGAGCCAAAATGACTCCTCCTCAGAGACCCTGAGTTAGTGCTCTGGACTCACTCCACAGTGCTTTTGGTATAAATCTTGAAGCCGTTCTTTCTATGCTCTCTTTACTTGTATATAATTGTTAGTAGAGCTTGTTACATGTAAGCATAAGCAGGACTAAGGTAAATATAAGCATACACTCAGGTATGAATGTAGAGATTAGCATTTGCTTAAATTAGTAGTGCTACCAGTTCCAGTGCTCCCTACTGTGTTTTAAAGTTAAGCATGAATTTAAATATTTAATAGTGAGCATGAATCAAAGCACATGTTTCCATTTAGAACAGAAAGCTCCCCAGGAAAGGCAAACCGAAGGTATCTTCTTGGGGAAGAAAAAAATCTTTCTTAAAAGCCATGGTAGAAATGGTAATGAGTAGCCTTCTAAAGGAGAAAAGCCAATACAAGAGGTAATATTTTTTCCTATTTCACTTGTCAAACTCACAGGCCAAAATAAAATGATCAGAGCTGGGTGACCAAATTCAATCACAGAGTAATGCCACCAAATTCATTGTGTTTTCTAGTCAGTGATGGATTTGGCTTTGGGATAATAGTTATTTGTAAGAGTAACCAGGATATGCAAAAATTTTCTTTTAGCTGAAACATTATTTCTAGAGGTGTTCTGTGTTATTAATACACAGTTTTATTGTTGCTTCGTGTGGTTGCTTTACTAAAGTAATCCAAGTCCTAGCCATTGTTATGCTAGGACTTCAAATAAGTGGGCATATCAACCATGTAGGTAACTATGTAATGTTGTGTAAATGTGTTACTGCATGTTTCTAAATTACTTGTTAGTCAAGAGCAGATTTAAATGCATTAAGTATTTTGAAAGATTACTAATTTGATTTTGTATTTTGGAATGGAGCTTTCATTTGGGGAACAAGTTATTATTTATAGTGGGCTCCTACTTTAAGACTTCTAGTGTAGAAAAAAATAATTATCTGATGAGATGACAGCTAAATCTAGTAATGATGGGGCACAAGTTTCAGGCAGAAGATTAGTGATAGACTGGACATCAGGAAAAATTTCTTATCCAAAAGGGTTATTGTGCCCTGGAACAAGCTCCCAGGGAAGTGGTTGAGTCACCATCCCTGGAGGTATTTGAAAGACATGTAGATGTGGCACTTAAGAACACGACTTAATGGTGGACTTGGTTAGGTTTACAGTTGGAGTCAATCTTAAAGGTCCTTTCCAACCTAAATAATTCTATGATTCTATAATCCCACTGTATATATTCACATAGCAAAATCCAAGCATTCATCAATTCAGCTGAAGAGTAAAGAAATGATCAGATAATTTGCAAAGAAAATAGGTACCAATTTTGCTGTCTGGTTAACACTTATTAGTCAGAATTTTGCAGTTTGGATATCAGTTTTCAATCAAGTTGCTAGGGAACTTGTTTTACCTAGTAATATTATTTTTGGGTTGAGCAGTTATTCATTAAGTCATCTTAATACAACAAACTGCTAATAGAATATTCTATAAACCTTTACTGATTAACAGTTCTGAGCCTGTGGAGCAGCAGTTTGGCCTCTTCTGTGTTACAGAAACATAGTCTGACCTGTAGCATTACCTTCTGATTCCACTGTAAATTCACTTGTGACCAGACAACACAGCAATACTTCCAGCAATATTCATATTAGATTGTTTGAAGTGCTGCTAACCATCACGGAAGCCTCCATAGTGCTAGGCATCACTCAGGGCCAACACCAGTGGGACAGTATCAGTATCAGGACTATCTCCTTAAAGTCCCTCAGCAACAGACAGTGTCTTTCCAACTGACAGCATTTTCTGTGAGATATTTGCATGAAGGTGGTAATCATTAGACCAAAAGTTTGCTTTGCTTGCTGATGCAGCTTTTGTGGAAGCAGTGGAATGAGTGAAAGCTTCAATATTTGGATCTTTCTTAACTCCTGTAATAATCTGAACTGTATCCTCACTCTGGTCCATAGTTCTAATATCTTGTGGATTTCAAAAGAAACAGTTTTGAGGCATAAATCCTATCCTGGAATTAATGCATTTGGAGAAATAAATCCTGAAACTTAAAGACAGAAAAATGTTTGTATCTGAACTCAACAAGTGAAATCAGGCTCCAGAGATCATAGAATCATGGAGCCATATAGATTGGAAGAGATGTGTAAGATCATCGAGTCCAACCATTAACCCTGCTGTACCAAGTCCACCAATAAGTCACATCCCCCAGCACCCCATCTATATGGCTTTTAAACACATCCAGAGATGGTGACTCAACTGTGTCCCTAGGCAGCCTGTTCCAATGCCTGACATTTTTCAGTGAAAAAATTTTTCCTAATGTCAAGTTTAAACCTCCCCTAGTGTAGCTTGAGGCCATTCCCTCTTGTTCTGTCACTAGTCTCCTCCCCTCAGCCTGCTTTTCTTCAGGCTAAATAGCCCCAGTTCCCTCAGCCTCTCCTCCCAGGCCTTGTTCTCCAGGCCCTTCACCAGCTTAGTTGGCCTTCTCTGGACCTGCTTCAGCACCTTTTACTGAGGTGCCCCAAACTGAACACAGTACTCTAGGTGTGGCTTCACCAATGCTGAGTACAAAGGGACACTGAAGTCCTTGGTCCTGCTGGCCACACTATTTCTAATACAAGCCAGGATACCGTTGGCCTTCTTGGCCACCTGAGCACACTGCTGGCTCTTGTTCAGCCTCTTGTCTATCAGTACCCCCAGGTCCCTTTTTTCCAGACAGCCTTCCAGCCACTCTTTCCCAAACCTGTAGCTTTGCCTGGTGTTGTTGTGGCCCCCAGCACTTGGTCTTGTTGAAGCTCATACAGTTGACCTCAGCCTATTGATCCAGTCTGTCCAAGTCCCTCTGCATAGCCTCCCTACCCTCGAGCAGGTCAACACTCCCACCCACCTTGGTGTCACCTACAAACTGACTGAAGGTGCATTCTTTCTCCTCATCAAGATCATTGACAAAGATATTAAACAGAAGTGGTCCCAATACTGAGTCCTGTGGAACACCACTTGTGCCTGGCTGCCAGCTGGATTTAACTCCATTCACCACCACTCCCTGCGCCTGGCCATCCAGCCAGTGTTTTACCCAGCAGAGTGTACACCAGTCCAAGCCATGAGCAGACAGATTTTTGATGAGAATGCTGTGAGAAACATTCCTGACAAATGACAAATGACTAAATGCAGCTGCAGTACTAAACCCTAAACATTTACATCGTAAACGTCTGCATAGTTGGAAAGGTCCTTGCTTTGGCACTCAGCTGTAATCTACAGATATCAATATTCCCACCTCTCAGAAACTCAGCAAATGCATCATCAATCTAAAGCCATGGCTAACCACTTGCACAACACTTACTGGGAGTCAGGGTTTTATCTTAGTCCCTTCCAGGAGATCCCTTTGGTGACAAACTCACAGCTGCTCAGAAGTGATGCAACATAAAACTTCATGGTCCAACAGACCTTGAGAACTCAGGAAGAATCCTCTTCCATTAGCCCCATCCTAGTAGTGCAGAGGAGGCATAAGCACCCTTCTGCAAAGTTCCAGAAGCAGGTGTAGGAGTTTATTGAAGCAGCTGAACAAATTCAGATACGTGTTTTTTCTGTTGGTTTCTTGGCTTCCTTTCGGAAGCAGTAAAAGCTCTGAGAAGACCATTCTTATGCCCAAATTCAGATAATCCCAAACAATGGCACAGAGAGGCCTCTGCAAGGAAAGAAAAGGGGGAAGTATGAGTATGTAGCACACACACACAAAAAAAGTTAAGACAACATTAGGCAACAGTTACTATTTATTTATTTTAGACAGCAACCTTCTAAACAATTGCAACGATCTCAGATGTTACCATGGGGTATTAAGTTGAAAATTATGACTTTTTAATATCATTATCTGTAAGCTTCATTCCATCTGTTCTTTCTGTCCCACATTTATGCTACTAGTATCTTTCTGTTTGCTCTTGATGCATAAGATTGACACTTGTTCTGTTACATGGCTGAAGAGAGGGGGTTTTGTTTGTGTATACACATGGAAAAAAAAATCTGTTTAACTCACATTTTGAAAAATATCTATTTAATCATCACTTTTGATAGAACATTTCTATGCAAGATAAATGCATGGTAATTGTAAATTGCAGAATTGCAATTATAGTGTATTAAGAAAATAATTATATTACTTGAAAGGTAGCCATGTATTTTCCTTTTGATTTGGAATACTAGCTGAGTTTCAAGAACATAATATTTTATAGAAACCTGAAAATAAAAGAGGATTTATTATGGCTTAACTTGCACAGCAGAGAACATAATTATGGTCAGGAATTTGGCATAGGACACGTTGTTTGCTTTCACCACAGTGTGATTCATCAGAACCCTTGCTAGGCTGAGAGTCACAAAGCAGTGCAGTGTGCTGCCAAAGGCGTCAGCAATCTTGGCCACCTTTACACTATACATTTATTGACACAACTGTGGTGTCTGTGGCAGGTCTAATAGAGACACCACCTGGTGAGCATCATCCTGAGCTTCTATAACCATGAAGCTTCACTATGCAAAATTAATTGCTTAGATCTTGGAAGCATCAGCAATGCATTGGTACAGCATCACATCTGAGCTAAAAAGCCCAACCTCTCTGCAAGGCTAAACTGACTCATACAGCCCAGGCTCAGCTCCGATGTGTGTCTAAACAGAGGCTCTTTCATTTGTTTGGCTCTGTGAAGGCTTTTGAATAACAAAATGAAAACTCTACTTGTCTTCTGCACTTAATGAAGAATACACCTGCACTGCTGCTGTCTTGAGCTGATACAGTTGGCTCTATACTGGAGATTTGTGAACCTTTTCTATGGCATTCTGTAAATGTGTCTAAACAAAACACAGACATTGCAAGCCAGCTGGCTACACAAATCATCAGATAAAATTCGTGGGTTGAGATAAAGACAGTTTAATAGGACAGAAAAGGAAGTGAAAGTAATTAATAAGAATAAGAATATACAAAACAAGTGATGGACAATGCAGTTGCTCACCACCCACTGATGCCCAGCCAATTCCTGAGCAGAGGCCCACAGCCAGCTTTCCTCCTAATTCATATACTGAGCATGATGTCATATGGTAGGACACTATAAGAAGCTGAAAAGTCCTTGGCTTAGTATAAACACCAGTCAACAACACCTAAAACCATCAGTGTATTATCAACATTCTCATCCTAAATCCAAAACACAGCACTGTACCAGCTACTGGGAAAAAAATGAACCTTGTCCCAGCTGAAACCAGGACACCTGCCCTCCTGGTGTAGCTATGCTAGGTATACATATACTTATAGGTGTATATATATACATATGCCTTCTTGTCAAAAGTAGCATCCACTGTAAGGCACTTGAGATCTACATACGGATCTGTGCTACATGGGAACTGCATAATATTATTCCTCATTAGAAGGGAGACCATAACTGTTGTTATTATTCCCCAGAGAAGGGAAACCATGCCACTTCCACTAAAGTCTGCATTCTCTGGAGTCCCAGAAGAGGATTAAGTTTTGTGATTAGGCTAATTTAACAGGAGAGGTTTAATTATTTGATACCACACACAAAAAAAATAGAATTACTGACTTTTGCATCCTTCCCAAATGTGATATTTCCGAGCAGGTCTGGAATGGCAGTCTCAAAGGACCGGTGCAGTCCTCAGCACAGCCAAAGGACAACCTGTTGCTAAGCAACCAATATAAGAGCGCTGCTCAACATTTATTTCATTTGGAAAGGGACATATTCTTTAAGTACTTCATCTTAGCTACTGAGCACAAAGAGTTTTCCACTTGTTTCTCCAGAGCTGTGCACATGTGTAAAATAGCCAATCTGCACAAACAAACTTGCAGTTTAAAAAGCCTGTGCCAGAGAAGAAAATGAAAAGCTGGAGGTTTGTAAAACTGGCACAAGTATTTTAGCCCTTTCTAACATCAGTGCTGTCCTGAATTTGCCTCTTTGTTTCTGTGTTCATCCTACTTGATGAACAGACTTGAAACCGTCTGTAGAGCTGCTTACCGACGTTTGTTGATGCACCCTCTATTGAAGAATGCTCTGTCGTGGTTTTCCGACTGATATGAGGAAATACTTTCTTCCTGATAAAGGCCAGAACTGAACCCCATCTTTCCAGCTTGAAGACTCCAAATCTCAGATTGTGTAATTGTTTCAGAAAAGCAATGAAATAGCTTTGGAAAAGAGCATTTAATGCTCCACATCTGACACCACTTTCACTTTCATGTTTGTCCCTGTAGTGAAATAAACCCCTATGGTTCTGCTAGACATGTTTACATATCTGTAATCAGCCCTGGCCTGAAGACCTGCTAGCTAAATTAACCTGAAGGAGTGGTTCATCATTTTTCCCAGTCTAAAACCAACTAGAAATTGGATAATGCATACCAAAAAAACAAAAAATAAATAAATTAAAAAATTAAAAAAAAAAAAAAAAAAAAAAAAAAAAAAAAAAAACAAAAAAAAAAAAAAAAGAAATTTCTTGAAACATAAAAAGAA
>JANHGN010025761.1:18724-32321 GCA_024605025.1 Megaceryle maxima | reverse complement strand
AACAAAAACAAAAAAAAAAAAAAAAAAAAAAAAAAAAACAAAAAAAAAAAAAAAAGGAAATTGCTTAAAAACTAAAAAAAAGTTTGGTTTCTAATGGCCATAATAAACACGTTTTATTGCATGTGTCCTTAGAGACACTTATGCCATGCATAAATGTACTAAGGCAGGTGGGGCATGCCATCTTAATGTATGTCCCATCTTAACGTATGGATTAGGCTACTTTTGGCTGGGAAGAAGTCTGTGTTCATTTTAGTTCTCCCCCTTAGCAGATGTAGCAAGTACATGCATTGATTGATCACTTTTAATTTTTTCAGACCATCTTGTGGTCTCATCCAAATGCTCTATGATATAAATTATTTGTGGGTAGCTCAAGAATAGGTACAGTTCAGGTCTTATATGGGCCTACAAATGGCAAAATACAACTTTCTGTTGCTCCAAATATCGCACATGTGAAAGTTGCCATCTGGTCACAACCTCCTGCATGACAGCACAGTGAATTTAAGCTCAGATCTGTCTGTGTAGGGCCATCATGTTGGTTATAGACAGATGTCTTACTATCCCTTTGATCAAGTGAAATGGATACAACTTTTGCCTTTGACTGGTTTCCAAATGATGTATTCTGTTAAATGAAATGCAGTGTGGGAGTACTGCACAGTCTGCAAGCTAAGCTGTGTCTTGGGAGCAGCAACTAACAACTACAGCATTTTTAGAGCTGAGAAAAGTAAAGCTCAGTGTTGAAGAAATGCTGCTGATCTCTGCTTGGTAGCCTGCAGCTATGGTGACTTAAGAGAAGAAATGAGGTGTCTTAGATACACAAATATCTTCCTACCCTTCTTCACTAGTACGTCTCCTTTCTGTGCTTAAATAAAAGAATTGTCTTCCAGAGATGTCATTATTGGAGGACTCACCCTCACTCTTTGCCTCTTGTCTGTGGGTTCATAAGATTCACAATGCAGAGCTCCTACAGTTGAATCAATACTTCTTTCTTATCTCTGCTGTTGTATCCACAGGGACATTGCTTGCCCACGGGCTAACACTATAGTGCGAGATCATACAACGTAGCTCTTGGGAGCAAGAGAGCAGATTAGCGGCTTAACATGGCAACCTGGTCATGAAAAGATTGGTTTTAGTTTGAGATGGAAATAGTTACTATTTTCAATCCAACGCTTTTGATCTGTTAAAGCGAATTATTTGTTGCCCTGCTTTATTTAGGGAACACTTTTGCAAAGCTGCTGCTTCCTATTTCTTTTGAACATTCACTCTTCAGTGGTCTCACATTGCAGAAAAACACACCACCAAGCAATCAACCAACCCTGTCACAAGGGGCTGACTCGAAGAATAACTTTAAGAAGGTTAACTGACCAAATCTAAAGCAGACTTGCGTATTGAGTGAACAAGAAAGGAAATAAAAGAGTCTTTTTTTTTCAGGTCCAAACAAAATAACAAATCAGAAAAAAGGATGAAACAAAATGGGGCACTTGTTTTGCAAGTTGCTTGATTTCAAGTTGTAATATTCACAACAGCATTTAGTTATGAAAAAATTCAGCATTTTTCACTGTAAGCAAATTACTGAAGTAATCTGAGTCATTCTCCTGCCAGAACTTGAGCCAGTTTGAGAGGTTGTGAGCACCAGTATGCAGTAGGATTTGTAAATATCCCAAGTGAACCAATAATGAGAAAGTGGAAACAAAGTGAGGAGCATAGATTTGGCTACAATTTGATATTTCTCTGATTTTTTTTTTTTTACATATCTTTAAAGAAAAGGCAAGGGAAAAAAAAGAGAATAGATGTGGAGGTACAGCTGTCTACCAGGGGTATATTATATGCTCTCTACTAATGATTTCAGAACCTAAGAGGGATAAAGGAGGAAATTCAAGTCAGCATGTTTAATACTTTTATCCCAATTCAATTTTATTGAATTATTTTCAACTGTAAACAAGTTTGCATTTTGGCTTCTATGTACAATATATCCCTTTATAGTGCCACTATAAACATGCATTTTCCCTTTGCCCTCAGTCAGCTGTAGTTTATGCATTAACAGGGACTTTCTGCTGGAAGCCTTTGTTCTTCTGGAGAGCCACTCCTCTGGGGTTTAGGCTCCCTGGTTGGCCACTGTACCCAGTTCTCCTGAGAAGACAGCAGGTGGCTCTGAACAGCAGCCAAAGTTAATAACCTGCTGAACCAGGGACAGGAAGGATAGTAGCAATTACACAGAAAACATTTTCATTGAAGGAGTATTTATCCTTTGACACTTCAGAAATGAAAATTGATATTCATAGCCACATTCTACCCAAGGAATGGCCTGACCTAAAAAAGGTAATAAGAGTTTAGATATTCAGTGCCTTATGTTATCAGCAACCATTTCTACCAATGATTTTGTTGAAAGAACAATGAATGAAGGGTTCTGTTATCTCTAGATTTTTGTCTAATCTGGTTTTTGTTTTTCAGATATATTTGTGTTGCATTACTTTGCAAATCAAGAGTCCCAGACAGAAAGGGATGGAAAATGGGGCTCTGTTGCCCACTTGTTATTTATTCTGAAGCAATTCTTATATTTGTGCTTGTTTTTTGTGAGACTGAAGATTGTCAAATTATGACAAATGATGTAAATTCCACTTCCTCGATAATACCAGAGCTGTCAGGTTCCCAAATGGTATTCACTTTTGTTTTAAATAAGAGAAATAAGCAAATACTAGACAAAATTAATGTTACCTAAGAAAAAAACCGTTCACATCTTATACCCACAGGCATGCAAGTCATTAACTTCAGTAGGAGTGGGGTCACTCTAAGTATAGTTGATTGATGATGATCATCATCATTCTACTAATATCTGTTATTTTTTTATTTACTGGAAAAAAGTAGCATATTGTATTAAAAATACAAAATCTCAGTTGTCCAAACACTGAAGCTATAAGTCAACTTCTCTTAACTTTGAATCTTTGCATGGTATTATTATTATTATTCTTTAATGACATAAATTTATTCTTGTCAGTAATAATTTTCATGATCCTGTGAGAAGTATTTGGGAATGGGAAGTTTCATTTAGGCTTTCATGCAATGAATCTAATCCTTTTCTTATTTCAGATTATCAAAATCCACGTAGTTATTTCATTCTGAATTATGTTTTAGAGTTATTGCCTAAATAATTAAAATCACAGTTCAATGTCTGATTAGTTTTTGACTCATAAGGGATCACATCTCCAAAGCTACAGAGGGTACTGAAAAAGATCACATGAAATTATATTTATATATAGTTTATACACACATATACGTTAACTTATTTGCAATTAAAAATTGTGTTCAGATTGCCAGGATAGCTATTTTTTATAGCTCTATAATGTTTCCATTCATAATAATTAAAAAAAAAAAAAAAAAAGAGTAAGAAAAAGAGAAGACTTGCATTGTTGCTTCTTTCCTTACTGTCATTCTGTGTTGTTTGTAGTTTGAATGAACACTCCCCGTGTCTCACACTAGTATGGAACATTTCATTTCATTTCACTCGTCTTTGACCACAAAAGGATACCGTTATTTCAGCTGTGCTTTTGGGCATCTGACATGCTAAATGGAAATGGTTTACACCATAAATTTCTTTCACTTATTTATTTTGAAGTTGATTATGGCAATTTTTCAGGTGTTTCATATATATTTGCTCTGTGTTTCTGTGATTTTAAACATGGCAGTCCAGTGTCAGTTCAATATTAGCCAGAGAGCAGCTGGAAGAAGTAAACAGCGTATCTGAAAACCTGGCATTAAGAACACACAGAGGATTATTTCTTCATCAGTAGTGAAAATGAACATCATCATGCATAGAAACTCCTGGAAAGGGGTGTTTCCTTGTTTACCTAAGAAGGTCTTTTTAAACATCTATTTGAACTTCCTATTTATAACAATAAGAGCTTCTCAGTGAAAAACAAATATACACCGGGTAATGTAGGTGAGATGACAGATATTTTTTAGAACAATTATGTCTGTTTGAAATGGATAGGAGTTTAAATATCCAGACTACAAAGACAGGTTACTCTTCCTTGTTCCACTTTTTTTTTTTTTTTTTTTTTGGTCCTTGTTTGTGCAATATCCCTATAAAAACACCTATAAAATTCCATCATTCTGATTTTACATGGCTTAAAAAGATTTTTTTTTTGTATATATTTTAAAAAGGCAGTAAATTCACTGAGACAAAATAACCCAAATAATCCCTTGATTTTCATTAAGACTGAATTCACTACTGTTAGACCCTGTAGGCCAATACTGTATTTATTTAAACACTGATAGATGCAAACATCAAGTTTTTTAAGTTGATTTCCACCTGCTAGTGTTTATTTCCTCTGTTCTAAAGATTGAGTGATTCAATGGTTTATTAATGAGCCCAGAGTAGAAAACAACTCTCCGAATTCCCTAGAGTCCTCTGAAAATTCAAGCCATTAACATAGCTCTCTACATCTCATGCATGGAAAACCAATCAGGCAATCCTAACACGCATACCTAGTGCTAAACTTCTATTTCTTTTTTCCAACCTTATAAATACTGAACATTGAACCCAGACAATTCCATTGTCAAGATACATATTTAAGAGCCTAGGAATCCATTATAAGTATAAAAATTCATAGAAATAAATGAAATAAGGATTGTCAATACATCCAACTTGTAACTGAGGGGAAGAAAGAAAGAAAGTTCAAAAACAGACCAGTGGGTTTCTCTAAATGTTCCCTATATATATTTATATATATAAACCTAAATATTTATAAATTTAGGTAAAATACATATCTAAACATAACTAAATAAAGCATATGTGGCCTCAGTCATTAGCATCTCTGATTGGCTGGAGTCAGGAGGCTTGGCTCTGCACGCCTACGTTAGGAAAGCTCAGTGTCATTATGTAATGATTTGTTATCACAGGAAATTTGGGACTGTATTCAAATTGCCTGCTGTTACTCAGTTTCTTTTGAAATGTTTCTTTACAGAAAAATTGGAATTCTGAGCACTGTTTTCAGTCTATGATTATCAAGATTTCATTTATTTCTAGTCTGACAATTTATGATAGTAAAAGGAAATTGGTGTCTTTCGAAGGCTTGGGGGGTTTTGTATGAACAATTTTGAATCTCTCTGGAAGAATCAATGAGCATCTAAGCTTCTCCTTTTTAGCTTCTCTTGGCTGTTTAAATATTAATAGACAGGAGACTGACCTTCAGTCCTGCTGCTGAATCATGGAAGCTGAAAAGTGGAATCAATACATCCTTGTGCTAATGATTAACTGATTACATATTGGAAAATTGTCAGCTCAATTTTCATATTGCCAACTTTTAAATATTTATTTAATATTCATATTTAATTTTTTCTGTCTTGAAATCATGCCAGTTAGAACCTCATTGCAATAAGCAACTTTAAGCACTTTGAAATCAGTTGTAGAAATTACTTTAAAATGTTGTTGAACAGAGAGCTAAAAGTTCAGATCTACAAAAACTGTTAGTCCAGCCCAGTTAAACTTCAGCATTTCTGCTGAAGTCAGTGGGGCTTCTTGTAGGCTCAAAGCTGAGCATATGCATGTCTCTTCTGAATGAGGTACTGGATGGATTGTAAGAACTGAGAATTTTTGTTATTGCAGAGTGCTAACCAGCACTGGCTTTTTCTTCTTTCACAGAGATACGGATATGGTGGATGGGTACAGCTGGATCATCACTGTAAGGTTTGGGCTGTTTTGTGCTCTAAGCTGATCTTGTCTTGTCATCAGGAAGGAATACAGACAATAAATCTATTAAAATCAAAGTGGCAATAAAGATTGGCTATGTCTTTGATACAGATTTCTCTAGAGGTCTATCTTCTATGAACTAATATCACTCCAAGTCCTAATATACCTCAGAAAAACTTTTTCCTTGAGAAACTCATATTGTCTTGTGTGAACCAGTATCCATTTTTCATCATCATCTCATTTTAACACATGGAGTGGAAATCTTTTCAATAGAATAGGTCAACCTAACGCGGATTACATGTAGATTTGTTTTTGCTTAAATGCAGTCACCTGTATGAGAAGCAAAGCCAAAAGGAACTGGTATTTCGATAAAAGTTAAAGAACTCAGATGTGAAAATGTCTTCACATCTGAGTGAAAGGGAAAGAGTACTTTCTGTAACTTCATGACAAGGGGAACAAGTAGCAGAACAATAAAGACAATCCATAGATTTGGGGACCATTATGCAGAAAAGTAGGAGCATGAGGTTTATTGGTAAGTAAATGTCAGACTGGGTCTGATTTTACTTCACTTTTTATCATTGTCCACTCTTAATAACTTTGCAAAGGCACTTCTGAGATACATTAGTACAACTGAACAACATATCTCCAGGTGCCACCGGTCCATGCTGACATTCAGAATCCATCTTGCAGGTACTGAAGTTAGCAGAATACATGTATTTACTCTGTGAAGACAGGACTGGTTTCTTAAAGGCTTGGTTCTGATCACAGCATAGAGCAAATCAGCAATAATTTCAGTGACATTCACAGTGACACAACAATGTACAAATTCTGAAAGCAAGATATAAATGTTGCAGTTTGTCTTTTGATAAGAGCATTAAAAGAATAAATTATCAGTATCAGTGCTTTTTTTAAAGGAGGGCACAAGGACCTAAGAGAGGTAAGGCTGATATGGCAAAATAATTCCCTCTCTACATTAGTATGTAGGCTAACCGTACCAGCTAGTTTTAAAAACGTTACCTCTGTTAGGATATAATAACTTTGGCAGTCAGATATCCCTGTCTGTCCCAAACACTGCCACTTCCTTCTGTGACCTCTCAACTTCCCACTCCCAGGAATCTGTCACTGCAAGTGGCATTGCCCTCTGGAAAGAGGGAGATTAGAAAGATGGCATTAAAAAGAGGTCTCAGGAAACTTCATTTCATTTTCCACCTCACTTCATATGTACCTGTCCTAATGGAAATACTTCATCTTGTAACTGCCTACCATAGGAACGGTGCGAGTTGTACAGATATGGAAGGGATAAAAGCAATGCAAGGTATTAGCTGGATAATTAAGGAAAAAATGTCAAGACAACAGAGGTTGATTTTGTGACTTGGTTAATTCATTCAGTCTCTGTAGTGATACAACTTCTGTTGTCTTTAGAGAAGCAAGACTTGCATCTTCCAAGTAACCAAAGTATTTAAATATACAATGCATGCCCATTAATTTCAGTGAAACTAGACATTCCCTCATCACCTTGTCATTTTGCAAAATCATACTTTGTGATTGTATATATACTTATATTAACTGAAAAAAAAAAAAGCTGATAAAATGCATACAACACTGTCAATTTATTGCAACCTAATGATATACACACTTTTCTCATTCTAAAACAGTCAAGGTCATGCTGTCAAATGCCTAACAACCATTTAGGAAAAAGGGCCACAGAATATGAAGGTTGGACTGAGAATGAAGACCAAAGAAATGCGATGAAATTTCAGATCAGGAGGGGAGAACAAGCCACCTGCTGAACCAAAGTGTGGATGTCACAGCTTCTGAGATACATGGCAGGTTCAGGAAGGAGAGAATTGTTGGAGACATTTTTAGCAGCTTAGCTGTTTGTTAGAGGTCTGAAGCTAAAATTCCTTGCTAAAAATAGTTTGCAAAAGAACTTTGTGGCAAGTCAATAATAGCCTTATACACTCTGCAGAGAATTCTGAGAGAAAGTGCAGTTTGGGATATGACCAAGTAGTTTAGTGATGGGATAATTTTAAATGTAGGTTGCTGAACCAAATGAGCCTGATGGACTTAATTCTTAAATTTCTCTTTCTTAATTTCCACATAAATTAATTGAAGCCTTAAACATCAGATAATGTTTAGTATGGCATATAATGGGATGGGATGGAATAAAACAGAATAGAAATAGGAAAGAATAGAATAGAACAGAATGATAGAATTCTTCAGCTGTGCCCTTTTAGAAAAACGTGTTAACCTTGCAAATAAAAATCTCATGTCTTTTACAATATTTTCAGGACCGCATCTGTTGCTTTGAACCTGAAAAAAAATTTCCCAATCCACATTTCTTTCATTGCTACTACTGCAAAAAACTCTGAGAATTGTTTCCCAGTTGAGGCGTCTGAGTCATTTCTCATTTTAAAAATACCAGGTGTAGATTAATGGCAGTGTCTAGAGACTATAGCAATATGACTCACTTTCCAGTCACAGTGTTGCTGGACCAGAACCTTCTATCCTTACATACACAAGCATGAATCTATTCAGATTATAATGTTTTGCTTTCCTGCATAATCAAGTTTGTTGTTGACAACATACAATGCTTTGAGCTCAGCCTTGACCTGTAATATGTTCCCAAAGAATCTGTTAATGCAAATGAACATAGCAAACTCTTCAACTAATTCTTCAATTACAACAGCACATGACTTACTAGAAACCTCTCCTATATTGCAAACCCGGGTGCAGGTTTATCTCAGAATTTAAGTGTGAGCACTGTCAAAGTTAGTAGTAAAATTACAATCTATCTAATACTGTTTTCAGTATTAGCAGAAGAAAATACATGAGCCGGTCAGCTGCTGTGCCTTGGCAATGTCTGAGGAAAGAAATCACCTGTAATCACAGAAATACTCCCAGTAGCAATCCAGTAAAGTCCACACGATCTATTCATATGTGATGTGATGCTCAGTCCTACTCTGTCTGTTTCTCTACTCACACCCCAAATATTTTTCTGTTCATTAGACAATCTGCAGCAGTGCACTGACCTTTTTTAATGTATTGGAGCGTACGGCTAGAGTAAAGCTTTCTGTCAGGTTGGGAAAGCAATTTTACAGAAACCTGAAGTGTTTTACCAGAGGATCAGGAGTATGTAGTTGTTATTACTGACTGTAATATTTCAAGTAATTTTCATAACCTGTGATACAGCTAACAAGTACCTCAACAATTTGCCAAGGCAGCACAGTTACATTTGCTGAAGAGAGCTTTAAAATATTCATTAGGGCAGTATATTTGTGAACGATGTATGAAGTTAATAACAAATTCAAGGTTAAGAACTGTCCAACTTCTCAGGAGGTGACAGAAACACAGCTCTGTGAGTAGTAGTGAAATTTTATTAGTTCTTTCTGGTTTAGCATACTAGTGGCAAATATTCTGATTTAACAGGTTTTTTATTTAGAAAAATAGACAGATCCTATAAATAAAGCAACTTCATGAGGAAAAATGAAGTGGCCTTTCGAGACAGAGAATTCCCTTTCCAGGAGGGTCATAAGACTGCCCTGTGCTTAGCTTCTGTTTAGTGTGGGGATGAAGGAATAGTTGATGTGTTTTCTCATGTGGTTTCAATATTCAACTTCAGAGGCAGTCTGTCCAATACACAAGCTGCATCTCTGTGCTTACCCAGCCCAAATACACAGGGTCATGTGGATCTTCTGACTTACATCCATTTCTATTTGTGCCTATAGTAGCCTATATAGCAACCAAGCAATACTCAGGCCTTGCAAGCATTGCTGAATTGCATCTCATCCATTTGTGCAAGTGTGAGCCAACAGAGAGACTGGTTCATGTGTCTACAAGTCCATAGAACCATGTGAATAACTACAACTGTAGCAGACAATTTGCTTTGCTTAATATGACAATGTGCCTAGTCAACCTCTTTGGATAATTAACAAATCAACCAAAAATTAAGGTTAAAAAAGAAAATACCATGTTCATAATTAATGGGACAGTATTAAATTTCATTCCTTTGGTAATATTTTGAACTTTTTAAGTTTGGGAATTGGTGGCATATGTGGAGCGTACTGTGCTGATTCAGGTTTTACACTGCATTTAGGTTTTGGTTGGATTTTTTACCCCAAATAGAAATTCTTCAATAATTCTTTTTTTTTTCCCCAAGACAAAATGTAATCTGAAGACAACGTAATAGGTCTCCTTTTGTCTCAGTATCACTGGTGATATGAAACAACTGGACTGAAATTAACAGAGTTGCACAATTATTTCTGTAGTTACCAGGATCATCATGATGCTATTGACTTTAAAAGAACACATGCATACCCAAGGGGAAAATTTAGCATAGATTTAATTAGTGGATTCTTTTGAGGTCAAAATTTGGTTTGAGGATAAACTTGGATTAAGGTATCTCTTCCAAACAAATGTATAGTGATATGCATTGCAAAAGAAAGGGGATATTTTCATTATTAATTAAATCTGAACTATCAATGACTGTTTTATTAATGCCTATTTTAAAATAGCCTTCGATTAAAAATACCTACTGAATAAAAATGAAAGAACAAAACTATGTCACTGAATTTCCGTAGGGAGCACAATATACTCAGGTGACTATAAATTAGCATGTACTACTTTGTGACATTTATAATATATGAAAATGTCTTTTCACAGGGACAGGCAAAGATGATGAAGGATGGAAAGGTTTTTAGAGTTATTCAAGAGAACTGCTGGGATCCAGAAGTACGGATTAAAGAGATGAACCTATCAGGTACCTCCATAATGGAATCGACATCGTCGTGTTTCATTTAGAATAACAGCAACTTCTCTGTTACTGCATCTGAAAGTGGTCAATAACAATATCACAACTGAAAGCTTTAGCATACAGAGTTGTTAATTTAACTATGTTGAAAGTCAGTGAAAACTGGTATCCTTTATACTCAAACTCAAGTGGCACTTGTTCCCATAAATTTACTCATTTTCAGTAACAATTTATTCCCCATATGGGCTCATTAATTTTGGTGGAATTTTAAGGCAGTAAGGAATTACTTGACATAAGTAAGGATGACTAACTCTGAAGGTGAAAAGGCAGCATACATTCCATGTATAGAATTAATTTACATAAAAGCAGAAGCCTTTTCATTTTAGTTCCAAATGTTAAGAAGATTCCGTTTACTCATGGAATTTTTTTGTACATTTGTTTCCTTCTCTAATACTTTTGCTGTTTAGATGTTGCAATTTAGTTCTGTATTTTTGCTAGAGGACTCTCAGACTAGAGAACTGTTACAATTGTTTTCTCAGAAAATAGAGTTTTCCTGATTTAGAAAGAAACTTAGTAAGATGTCAAATTTGCAGATTTACTTTTCATCAAGTTACTTACATGCCATGAAATAAGGTTTGTAAAATGGGAGACTGAGGATGAGAGAAGGAACTTTTAATCTCATCAATTATTTTTGTTAGTTCTTAGTAACACTGTAATTCCAAATTACTTTTGTGAGAGAAATATTGATACTAAACATTATTTTTCTTAGATTGCCACTGGAATAATTCCCTCCATCAGATTCTCAGTAGACACAACTTGAATATCTTTTCCATATTTTCATAAGGAATAAAAATCTCAATTACTGCAAAGGGCAAATATTTTATAAGCAGCATCTTTATGACTATTGTTTCATCCTCTCGCAGGATAGGTAACATGTTAGGAGATACTTGGGGTAATTCTCCTTATGGAGGTTTACAGCAACACATAACCTAGGCCAATGTGGGAGCTCAAGGGCTGGTGGGCAATTTATGTAAACACAAGTCAGGTAATTTTCAGCTACCTCATTTTCATCCTGAAGAAGCAATATTTCAAACTCCAACCATTAGACGTTTAATGGGAATGCCAGAATGTCTTTGCAACCTCTCTAAAATATGCTGCCTTCACTAGGCTATAATCATTCCCTGAGTTAGCTCAGGGATTTTGGGCATTACCACAGAATTTAACCCAGTGTGGATCATAAATAGCCTTTGGGCATCTTTCCCATATTTCCCTCAAGACTAACGGCAAGTTTCTACAAAACAGTTCTGCTCCATCTATTTGTTGTGGACAAAAGGAAAACATAGGAGCGATTTTTTCCAAATTTTTGCACTGGTTCTCCAGAAAATATAATGTATCATAAAGCAAACACCACAATATTTCTCCACAAACTAAGCAGTGCTCACTTGGTGAAAACAAAACAAAACAAAAAATCTAAAAATGTGTTACAGCACCATCTGGTGACTTGTGCCATAAAAAATTTTTCCTTTTATTACAGCACTCCAGAAATACAGACTTCATCCAATTAAGTGTAAAAAAAAGTTCTTAATGTTTTTCATTCTTATTGTTCACATAATGATAAAGACTATGGGACACATAGTCACTCATTTCCAGTTTACAAAGCTGTAGCTACTTAGTTCAAAGACCATTTTCTGTAACACAGGCCAATATAGATTATACCCAAAAATTTAACCTCCAAACATGGCATAATTTTAGAACAAAGATGCAAGGAGTCTCCCAGCTGAACAAAACCAGTATCAGTCACTGTAAGGTATTAGTAACTCAGAGAACTTATAGCTTAGTTGCTTTAGCAGTTGTTTGTGCAATGCCCAAGAAATCTTGGCAGTAATAACAAATGGTAGCCAATGTACCAAAGAGACTAAATTAGTTCTCATAATGATATGCTCTAGATCTATTTTGTATACAAACCTGTGTCTTGATCCACTCAATAAAACAAGCTATTAAAATATTCAATAACACAGGCTGTAAAGGTAACTAATATCACCATTCTATGACACAGATCATTGCAGCTTTGTTGGAGAAAATCTTCTTTTAGTTAATCCTAACCACCCTTTCTTATTATACTCATTTGTAAAAGCCTCTAAAGAGGGTATAAAGTTGAAGCTTTTCTGTGCTGATTCTTCTTCTCCCTAAAGATAGTCTCTAGCAATGATCAGCTTGGAAATCTACCTTTAAGGTATATGTTAAATTTGCTCAGAAGGGTAAAAATGGTTTGAAACCACATACAATACTTATTGTGGAAAATGTGCTGAATGTTCTCAAACATATCAATCAAGTGTCCAGTAGCATATTGGTGGATAATACAACTTGGGCTGCACCTCATTATATTGTGTATTGTGTAGCAATACAAGCAATTGTGTAGGCTTATTCCTTAATGCTAAACCATTGCTGCAGTACTTAATATGAATTAGATGCCTGAGTCAGCTTCACCTCGTTTTCTACTTAAAATACCAAAGAGGAGGATAAATCATTTGGTTAAACAATCAAGTGCTTTGGCAAGCTCGTTGTCTTAGATTTTCCCTGGATTTTTTCTGCCTTAGTTTGCGTTAGTAGTTTCGTTACTAACAACCAAGTTAATTTTCTTAAAGCATTTCAAAATACGCAATATGTACAAAATATTACAATCAGACCTAAAAGTTTTGAAAAAATACAGTTTTGCATCCAACTATTTCGTGAAGGCCTAATTATTGTTTGTTGATTCTTCTGTTGTAAAGCTGCTAGATCTGTTGTAGTCATTACTATAACCTGTCACAAACAGTTATGGTATAGATTTGTGTTTGAACAGAAACCAAACAACATGGGCTTAATACTCTTTATCACTTAACATCAAAGTTATTTCTGAGAACAAACAGATTTTCTTATACTTACAATGTCAGTAGTCCAGACACAGGATGAAAGAAACCTAACACAATATAGCTTTGGGGAACACTTAAGAAAACATTGTTTAGCAACCATTTTTAACATAACGTTGTTTATATTTCAGCTAATTTATATATATAATTATTAAACATGAAACATGCTGCTAATTTCAGAAAGTGCAGTTAGAAGTACTGAACTGAAAAGTAAAATCACTGAACAGAATTAGTTCTGTTCTCACTCAAACC
>JANHGN010025761.1:8423-18624 GCA_024605025.1 Megaceryle maxima | reverse complement strand
AGTGCAGTTAGAAGTACTGAACTGAAAAGTAAAATCACTGAACAGAATTAGTTCTGTTCTCACTCAAACCAGGACAAACATATATGATAAACATGACCCCACAGTAAACTTAAGATACTCTATTTGGTTAGTTTAATGTCACATTCATTTATGAGTGAGAGTAACATTAAGTCACTATTTTAATTAATTGTACACGTGCAGACCAAACACTTCTAAAATCAAAATATTTAGTTTCACAAATAATCTAGTATGTGTGTTATTTTTCTTTCTACTTAGCCAAAATATTCCAATCCTAATAAACTGTTACACTACAAAATTTATTACCATGATCCTTAATTAGGAAAAAAAAAAAACAAAAAAAAAAACCCAAACCATGTCACACACACACACATATTTAACAGTCTTTCTTACCATTAAAGCTTTTACCTTGTACCTTTGAAAACAAAGTGTTTTCTTATTTTTAACATCGTACCAAATAAAGGGAAACATTAATAACTGCTTTTTCTTTCTCAGGAGTCACTGTTCAAGTCCTTTCCACAGTCCCTGTAATGTTCAGTTACTGGGTAGGTTCCTACTAACCTATTTTATAATTCATGTGCTACAACATTTAAAAAAAATAAATGCATCCTCCTATAATTGGGTGATTTAAGCAGTCAGTGGGGAATTGTTCTGTTGTGAAACACAAAAGACAAAAAAGTAATCGAGTTATCAGAAGAGGCAGCAGGATGTCCTGGCAAAGCTCCACTCTGGAGTACACTCGGTAAGAAAGAATGAAGACAACAACAGAATTTCTTCTGGGCACCTTATGGTAGTAGCTGGAAACATGAAGGGAGAATTTACACATCATGAATCCTTGGTTAGCAGGTAAACATATAGGTACAGATTCATGAAACCTGGATCTCAATCAGTATCTTCTCATTTTAAAAAGTATTGAAAGATTTATTTGCGGTCTGTCCCACTTTGTTTTAAATGTGATGTGGGACTCATTGACCTAGAATGCTTTTAATCTTAACATTCAATAGCAAATTTAAATTAATATGTTCCCTGCATGGTGATCTTGAATGCATCAATGAAATAAAAACAGTCTGAGAAGATAAATCATAGCAAAATGCTGTTCTAAACACGTTCTCAGTCTGACCATTTAGCTATGTGTACAAGTTGAGTTGTTATATGTAAACAGGTATGTTACATTAAAATATTTATGTTAAGTGCATGTATTAGTAGTACCACTGATCTTCAGAATATCTTATTGGGTGACATATCTTAAAAACTTTATTCTGGTTTTTTATGTGAATATTTTCCATTAAATACGGTTGGTGTGGAAATAAGAAACTGTACGGATATTGCAGTACCCTTATTAGAACTATGCCTGTTATCTTCTTCTAAATGTTAGAGAGGTTTACTCAAGTTTTCATTGTAGAATTCCCAGTCCTTCATCTCACATTTCTTGTTTTTCTCTCTTCAATTCCAATAAAAGGAGAGTAAATATTCACTGCTATGTTTAAATATTATATGCTGAGGTTTTTGCATTGGAATGAACAAAAAGAGAGGCCTGGTTTACACAGAAGACCAGTAAAAGCAACATCAGTCAATAAAATATTCAAGACATGAGGCAGAACTGCATGCAGAGGTTTTAAAGTAAAGCAGAATTTAGTCCTACTGGTTTCCAGCTATTCAGAACTGTAAAGTAAATTTTAAGTTCAAAACCTGCCTTTGAATTGTTTACAGTGACATTTATCCAATATCTTCCAGAGGTGATAACATTTGAAAACTATATTTTAATGTACTATTCTATTTAATATCTTACCAGGCCAAACCTCAGGATACTTTAGATCTAGCCCAGATATTAAATAATGACTTAGCTGCTACAGTAAAAAAGTACCCCAAGAGGTTTATTGGCTTGGGTACGTTACCTTTGCAAGCTCCAGACCTGGCTGTGAAGGAAATGCATCGCTGCGTGAATGAGCTTGGATTTCCTGGAGTACAAATTGGATCTCACGTCAATGAATGGGACCTGAATGCACCAGAACTGTATGATATTTATGCTGTGAGTAAATGTTTCTTCCCTTCTTTTGGGGAATTTTATGATATGGAATTCTGTCTAAAAATATCTTGGGACATATTCAGTTATCAACCAAATTTATAGGTACAGTAAAGCAATTGAGCCTTCTAATGTGCTTAGTGATCACAGAGATTCAGCTTTAATTAAATATGATAATTCATTATAGGATATAATGACAACAATGCAATATAAAACATTCTGAAACATACTTTATAGTAATGAATAACAACATATTTTTTATGATGAGTTCTCACTGTAGAGTTGTTTTCTTGGTTTGTAAGGGTAAGTGCAGTATCAAATGAAGCATTTCTGCACAGCTTCCTTTGGGTTCAAGTTACTGTGTCCAGTCCTACTGAGATAATTGATAGAACTCCCTGAGATATTCAGAGATATCTATAGAGCAAAAGTACCATACAGAATTATGTACATGGGACTAAAAATTTCCAAACTGAATGTATTGATTATAAATTTAAATTATAGATTGCATTTCTTAAATAGCCTGAGGTCCCAATGAGGCCATCCTGTTTCTCTAAATTATGGGGTTTAATCAATGTACAGCCTGTATCTGTTTCACAGGTTATTGAAGCTGTCAGTTTGAATTTGATTCATACAGGTTATTTTTCATAATGCTCAATTTATTCCAGAATTCTGTTAGTGCAGCATCTGGAATATATATTCTTATGGTCATAAACAGTTAGTTATCAACTTCCACTCTTGGAGATGCACAGATTCACAGTACCACAGCATGGCTGAGGTTGGATGGGACCACTGGAGGTCATCTGGTCCCACTGTCTGCTCAAGCAGGGCTACCTAGAGCCGGAAGCCCAGTACCATGCTCATGTGGCTTTTGAACATCTCCAAGGATGGAAACTCCACAACCTCCCTGGGTAACCAGTGCCAGTGTTCAGTCACCCTCACAGTAAAAAAGTGTTTCTGATGTTCAGAGGGAACCTCCTGTATTTTAGTTTATGCCCATTGCCTCTAGTCCTGTCACGGGGCACCACAGAAAGGAGCCTGGCTCCATCCACTTTGCACTCTCCTTTTAGGTATTTGTACACATCAGTGAGATCCCCACTGAACCTTCCCTTCTTGGGGCTAAACAGTCCCAGTTCTCTCAGTGTTTCCTTGTAGGAGAGATGCTCCAGTCCCTTCATCATCTTTTGAGTCTCCAGTAACTTCATGTCCCCCTTGTACTAAGATCCCTCTCTTGTACTGGGATCTCTTTCTTATACTATACATGCTTCAGCTTATGTTTAATATGTGTAATCTCTAGCACTTTTAGAAACACCTCTGGATATTAAAGATTGTGAAATTAAGCCATATTTGATAATGAATTTTATCAATCTACCACACCAGTTATTGAATTGCTATTTTTAGTTTACAAATGTAGATGGCAATTACTCCCTAGAATCCAAAAGCTGCAGCTTTATTTATGCATGTATGGGTAAATAAACCCAAATTCTTCAAATGTGTGATAATCTCCTTAGCAACGAGGGGAGGTCCAGAAATACATCTGACAAAATGAAGCTGTTAAATCCTGGTTACGCATATGAATGACTCTGATGACTAGATATTTAAATTTAAGAACATAGCTAAATTACTCAAGTCAGAATAAGCATCCTGTATTGTCCTCTGTTTTCCTTTCCAAAGGTGTCAGTAGTTTTGAAAAAAAATAATCTACTGTGTTACTGATCAGAATACAGCTAGATTTTGAACTCTTAGGGTGGATTAGGAATATTTTAAATTTATTTTTAAGACAAGCAGAGGGACAAAGGGGACAAATGTAGTGCAACAACAATGAAAATTCCTGAATGCAACTGGAACAATTCTGCAAAACTATCTTAAAATGGTTCTGTAAAACATTATGAGAATTCACCCTCATATGTGTAATGAAACCAAAAGAATGCTAGTTTGAACCGAGTTTTATACTGCAGAGTGACTGACAAACACAGCTAAAGAAGCATTAGTCTTGAGGAATACTTGGCTTCAAATCCTGTAGTCTCATAAAGATCTGTGAAACTGAGTGAGGACTTCATGGCATAACCCAGAGGAGTAAATATAATCAACTATTGCTTATAGTTCTTACTTCTGGGTCTGTTTTCATTGCTAGTACTAATGCTCAGTACAATTTTGCAGGTAATCTTTGAAGCACGCTAAGAGCTAAGATGCATTTTGGTATGCTTAGTCAAGATTTAGAGGTTTTGTTTTTCTTTTTGCTGCAGGCTGCTGAACAATTAAATTGCTGCCTCTTTGTGCATCCCTGGGACATGCAGATAGATGGAAGGATGTCCAAGTATTGGTTTCCCTGGCTAATAGGTGAGTGCATATTTACTTTGCTTAATGTACATTTATGAGCTGTCACTGGATTATGCCCAGAAGATTGCTGCAAATGTACAAGTACAAAGAAAAACAATGTGATTTTTCTATCTTTTTTTTTAAGTACTATGATTGAATCTGTTGTATAAATTCATTAGTCATTTGTTTTTAAGCTTGTTTGTTTTGTCTAACTTTAAAATACCTAGAAATAAAGCTATTCAGACTACCAATAGAATCAAGTATTCTCTTCTGTCTTAAATACAAAGGGCAGATAACTAGGGAAAAGTGAATTTTCTCTGAAATGAGCTCCTCAAAAATAATGTGAGCAAATGAAGGAGTAGGCAAAACCAAACATTACTTCCTAGAATTTCTTGGATTATTTCCTAGAAATAGTTTGATCAGAAAATAAAAAAAATCTAAGTTCACATCAACTAGAGCTGAAACAACATGTTCTTTGAAAGCTCCTCATAGACATAGGGAATTAACTAGTTTCTGGTTTTCCCCCGTCTGGTCAGCAAATCAGAACATTGAATAACAGGGGGTAGGTTATACTGCTACCTAGAGATGTTTAGACCTCATTCCACCCTCACTTACTCTGTTTTGTTATGCATGGTTTTGTATTGCCTAAAATAGAAGTATTCTGAAAAACATACACAATATACATATAATATATGTTCTGCAATAAACATTGGAAAATCTTAAGTGTCCCAATCACCAGTGCAGTATCAATTCATCTTAATCAGAGCAGGCTCAACAACACAGATTTTAAGAGATTAAAATTATTGCATTTACTTAACAAAGTATAATTCAAAGATTTTCCTACTAAGCCTAATGTTTTTGCATCTGAGCATATGGTAAAACATTAATGAAAGGCAACCTTTTGAGCTGGATAGCTATTATTTCCCCCATAGATGAGGGGAACTCAGTTCCTAATTTCAACCTGAATGTCTGAAGTTAAGCAGCTAAATGGCATGATATTCGAAATAACATTCAGTGTGCTCAGAAACTGATGAGTCCTGATGTAGGAACCTTATTTGCTGTTATGTTCCTAACACTGGGCATCCAAGTTACCCAGTAGCAAAGAGAGAGACTATTGCTGAACAGGCACCATGTCATAACTAAACCACAAATCTGTGTTGGAATGTCTACCAGCTCTCCCTCTCTGCCCTGCTTTCCACACAGAAGAAACCCAGAAGCACAGGTAAAGAGAGAACCTGACGTATTCTGGATGTGGCTTTGAGCTAGGGTAACTGGGGAATCAAGACTGTACTGTGCAGTTCAGGACACACCCAACCTGTCTTGTATGCTGTCCTAGTGGTGTAGGATAGAAATAGGACTTAGAATTCAGATTTCCAGTCCTGTGTCCTCATTTTCAGTTACCTAATGTTCAGATCCATGTCCCTTTAGAAATAATAGAAATAATGCATAATCTTTGGCAGATGCTCTGTAACTATTGTTTTTTTCAGTAGGCTCAAGGCTAATTGAAGAAAATGAAGATAACATTTAAAAACTCAAATAAGAAAATAAAAAATAAAATTCCATATTTGTTTGTTCTTAGGCATGCCAGCAGAAACAACCATAGCCATTTGCTCCATGATTATGGGAGGCATTTTTGAAAAATTTCCTAAGCTGAAAGTTTGCTTTGCCCACGGAGGTAAGTGGTATACCACCCAAAACACCTGCTCTTCAGCTGAGCATGGTACAATTGTATTTTCTGGTATGGCAGCAAATAGGGCTACCACTTTAAGCCTGACATCAGCTGAGCACTATTACCTCGAAGAAGATAATCTGCCAGATCAGCTGCTTGTGTGAACACTCTCTCTAGCCTGTTTCAGCCTTGTGTTTGAACTGTTACAGTAGCCTTTAAGGGAAACAAGGAGGAAGGGAAGACTGGAGATGGTTTGGGGGAAGGGACAAGCAAGTGGCAGCAGGAATCTGGGCATCACAGTAGTGAAGAACTGGGGAAAACAGAGAAAGAAGCTAATGAACAGGAAGAAATAAAAAATTGCTGGTGCAGAGCACTTTCTAAATAGCTAACAGTAAAACTTATGGATGTCTGTTGATAATGTGGCTTTTTTTTCTCATGCATATTTTCAGCTTCTGTTACTAAAAATTTCTTCTTGCAGGTGGAGCTTTTCCATATACAGTGGGGCGAATCTCCCACGGATTCAATGTGCGCCCTGATTTGTGTGCAGTGGATAACAAGGTGGATCCAAGAAAATACCTTGGTTCATTTTACACAGACTCTCTTGTCCATGATCGTGGTGCACTAAGGCTACTAACAAGTGTAGTAGGAGAGGTGAGTTCTAATGCTTCCAAAAGCAGGTGAGTCGTTCCTTTTTTTAATTCTCTATGAGACAGCAAAAGAAGAAGCGAAGCATCAAGCAGGAAGAAGACAGCATACTGTCATAGAATCACAGAATGCTTTGGGTTAGAAGGGATCTTTAAGGGCCACCAAATCCAAGCCCCCTGCAATAAGCAGGGACATCTTCAACTAGACCATGTTGGTCAGAACCCCATCCAGCCTGACCTGGAATGTTTCCAGGGATGAGGCATCTACGATCCTTCTGGGCAACCTGGCCAGTGTTTCACCACCCTTATTGTAAAAAACATCTTCCATATATCTAGTCTGTGTCTACCCTCCTTTAGTTTAAAACCACCAGCCCTTGTACTTTTACAACAGGTCCTGATAAAAAGACTGTCTCTGTCTTTCTTATACGCCTCCATTAGGTATTGGAAGGCCACGATAAGGTCTCCCTGGATCTTTCTTGAGGCTGAATAGCCCCGAAGCTCTCATCTTTTTTTTCACTGTAGAGGTACTCCAAGCCTCTGGTCTTTTTTGTGGCCTCCTCTGGACCTGCTCCAACAAGTTCATGTCCTTGTGCTGAGAACTCCAGAGCTGGACACAAGTGCTCCAGGTGGGGTCTCACCAGAGTAGAGGGGCAGAATCACCACCTCCCTGAGTCTGCTGCCCAGACTGCTGGGGATGTAGCCAGGGTTGTGATTGACCACCTGTGCTGTGAGTGCTCATTGCCAGTTCATGTCCAGCTTTTCATCCACCAGTACTCTCAAGTCCTTCTCCACGGGGCTGCTCTCAATTGCATCATCCCCCAGCCTGTATTGATACTGAGGATTGCTGATTACTGATACTCAGGTGCAGGCCTTGCCCTTGGCCTTGTTGAACCTCATGATGTTCACATGGTAAAATCACCCAGTAAAATCAGAACCTTAGCTGTGATAAACTGATGGACTTCTGCCATGTTGATCATGCTTTTCCTGTATGGAATTATTGAAATGGTGGGTTCCAATCCAGGAAATCACGCACTGTGAACCTTAGCTCAGTGAGACTAGTTCCTTGTGCAAGGTTGTTTGAGATGGGACTGCCAGCAAAGACTGACTCATATGATGCCTTGTTTTCAAAAAGCTTAATTTTCAAATTCAAGTGTTTCTTTTTTTTCCATTTTAAAATGTTGGGAGACGTGTTTTACCATTGTTAAAAAGACCTTGGTAAATTAGAAGCTGTGTGACTCAGCGTGGCTGAAACCCACAGATTCCTTTTCAGGTCTGATTCTGTTAAGATGAACTATAGATGTCAAGAGCAAAACAGGAGAGAAAATACAATAGGATGTATTTAATCCATTGCTGGCAAAGAACTTTTTTCCTGTTCTAACGTGTATAGGACGCAAGTCTCAAAGCAGCTCTGCTTTAGAGTAACAAGTTAGCTTTGCATCTCAAGGCTGCTCTAGGCTATGGCTGTTGTGGGAAAGCTGCTGTCTTTGCACCGTATCTAAAACTGTAACTTCTCTACCTATCTTCCTAAGTGACACATAGACTCTGGCCCTTAATCATGATTAGTCATTGAAACAGAAATTTAGCAGTTTGAGGAGAGAGAGGTTATGGATTCTAATTCAAGAATCAAAATGTCACTCAGCAATATCCTCTCTGGTGTCTTGTTTATTTTGTCAACAGATTTCTGAAATTAAATTTCTTAATGCAATATATTTGACCAGTGTACTACATGGGATGTTGATGTCTTTCATTCTCCTCTGAGTATTTTGAGCTTCAGCAGTGTGACGTCAGGTGGAACCCCAGTGCTGAAAAGTCATGAGTTAGGTCCCAAAAACTTAAATGCTTTTAACACTCAGGAGACCTTGAAAAAAACAGTTTCTTTCTTTTTCACAGCCTAAGGCATCTTATCCTGGAAAAAAAAAACATTCACATCACATTTTCAAACTTTATAACTATGATAATTAAAAAGCTCCCTCTTTTTCCAAAGAAAGTTGATATTCTCACATAATACCATTCCAGGAGCAAATGCTTAAAAAAATGTCAAATTATCTTGGTGTTTTCAGTGCAGTCATATGTTGGCAGAACAACACCTAAGAGATGAATAAATGCTGGGCGAAAACCAATGTGATTGGGTCTTGAGGATGACACGTAACTTTATGAGCTGAAGGTTTGAAATAGGACAGCTCTCTAGAGTATAGCTAAGAGCTGTGCAGGAAGGGCATCAGGGTGTGTAAAGATGTGCTTAGACAGGACTTCAGGTCCTTAGGGAACAGCCATTACTAGGCATCAGAATGTAATGTGTTGGCTTTGAGCTTATGAATATTAAAATCCAGTGACAGCTGTGATGAGCCATGTACACCTAACTTCATCCCTTCTTAGTTTTGGGTGCAGGTTAATTTGAGCCTATTCCAGTTAAAGGAAGTGAAAATACACTGAGAAAGAATTTTGAAAGACTGCAAAATTGCTGCAGTCCTTTGCTCCCCCCATGATGAGGTAGCATGAAGAGAATATAAATAAACACAAAATCCCTAATGATGCTGGTATAAAAAGTGAAGAACTGGGTTGACAGGGTATTGAATGATTTAGTGTATCTGCAAAAACTTCCCCATGGTGATTCCTCAAGAGACTTAACTCAAAGATAAAACATTCTCTGGCCAGAAGTTGGAGCTGAGCTGGCCATAGCAATATGGACTTTTTTTGAGATGTGTCCTGATAGGAAAGAAGGTGAGATTCAAGGCCAATACAATTTTTACTAATAAGAGGAAGAACCCATGCTTGATACTCTTCGAGATTAATTTTAAGATTCACGTCCCTATTACTGTGGAAAATGTTCTGTTGAGTAGAAGGGTCCACTAAGGTTTATCATTAGCCATAGGTACCTTGCTAAAAGGAGAGCTGCACTAACTAAGGTATAGAATTGTAAGTCCTCTAGGGAAAATAGACTTTGTTGATACCCTTTGGAATAATAGAATAATACCTCTATTATGGTAGGAGTATTACTTACCTGCAGAGACTTCACACAACTTCTCTGAGTCTTTTTGCTAAAGACAGGTATTGCAGCCCCCATTTTATAGATGGGTACAAAACTGAAGGTCAGAGAGTATAAATGAATAGCTTAATACCAAAGGTAGCAGAGCAATAATGCTGCTTCTGAATTTTTCATCATGATTTACAGTCTTTAATTTTACTGCTAATTAATAGATCACACAATTAGCTGTGAAACACTTCAAGTTAAAGAAATATATCACTGAAATAAGATATATTATTCCAATGAGGGTGTAGGCTTCCTTTCTGCTTTGGTATAGAGATGTAAACAAAAATGTACAAACCTGCCTGGTGTACTTAACCTTGAGTATTAAACAGCTGGGCAAATATTGGGTTTCCTTCTCCTTTACTTACTCCATTTTCTCATATCAAGCTAGTATGTGTATTGCTTGTTGGGTTGTTGATTTTTTTTTTTTCTAGAAATGGCATACATTGTTTTGGTTTTCTTTTATCTGTATAATATGTCTTGGTATCAGATTGAATATTATA
>JANHGN010025760.1:0-24464 GCA_024605025.1 Megaceryle maxima | reverse complement strand
AGAAGGAGATCAGGTTGGTTAAACAGGACTTGCCCTTCATGAACCCATGTTGGCTGAGCCTGATCCCCCTGTTGTCCCGCACTTGCCGGGTGATCACCCCCAAGATGAACTGTTCCTAATCTTCCCCAGAACTGAGGCCAGGCTGACAGGCCTGTAGTTCCCCAGATCCTCTTTCCTGCCCTTCTTGTAGGTGGGTGTCACACTGACAAGTCTCCAGTCATCTGGGACTTCCCCAGCTGACCAGGATTGCTGATAAATGATGGAGAGAGGCTTTGCAAGTATGCATTACAATATAAAATACATTAGAATATAAATGCATTAGAACATAAAATCAAGATGTAAGAAACTATTTCACTGCACCAGCTCATGTTTAGCTTAGTCTTTCTTTTTTCACACCATATATCCATATCATTATTTCCCATAATTAATTTGTACCGAAGCACTGATTTTACTTTGTGCACATGGCAACTCTAGTATTGCCTAGAATTTGGAAAGAAATATCCTTCTAAAGAACAGAGTCAAACTCCAGCTGTTCAGCCTTGCCAAGGACTGTCTCAGCAACATCTCCCCAAACTGCAGTATCAGCAGCAGGGTATACATTCTGGTATTTGTTAATTGTCTCTGTGAAGAAAATCACTAATCCTCAATGCAGGAATTTCAAAGCAAAGTCATCTAACAGGATAAGCATTGGGAACCTATCAAATGGGCCTGATTTCTGCAGAAGACTATATCCAGTAACAATTTTAATACAGAGAGCTTGCTTTTTTATGTGAGTACTCTATCTCAGTTTGCCTTCCATTCTTTGCTATCCAACTTTTATATAATATAAGCCTGGGTATGAAAAGCAAGATTTGTCATTTAGTGGTTTATTACACACTTGCATCACTGAATGCTACAAACACTGCTGCTGTATACAATTTCACCATGAACTATTTTTTGTATGTGTCATTATTTCCTTATTCTTCTAAGGAATACAGTACTTTATTCTTCTGATCAACCATATATACAATCATCATGTAGAAACCAGTATTAGCTTCTCCATGTTTTTCCATATAGGTCATTTAATGTACAGAAACCATGAGGAGTCAGTTTATTCTCTGATGCAAACTTGCATTTTTAGGATGTAAGAAAACATCCACAAATCATAACTAATTCTGTTACAATTATAAAAGCCATTTTTAAATAGTCCAGAACATCACAGCAACTCTACCAAAAATTCCTTTAGCTAAGCTCAGTATCACATAAAGAAATGTAGATTATTTGTCATATGGACAATATTTCGCACATAAGCAATTATTTAGTTTTCAACTTACAAAACATTTTGTTACTATGAATTTATCCAAAGGGAAAATCAAGTAAGTTTCCAATATTAATAAATGTAAATCTTTAAATCATAACGCCCAGCATTACACTTTGAAAAATCCAGCTGTTTTTTTCTACACAGCTGTTAGAATGACAATGACAATGATCCAGATATGCTTGTCTGTGACATTTGGAGATTAATCTCACAAGATAATGAAAGATGGGCAAAGTGAGGAGAGCACTAGAAAGATGTACACAACTACTGGATTGAGCAGGATCTTGGTGGGCTAGAAGTTCTTTGCCAGAGTTACAATAAAATTGGAGTGATATCAATATAACAAAGCTGACCCTATCTTGGTATAGAGTTCACTATGTGGTATATAGCAGGGCACTTACAACTGGTTTCCTTCACTGTACCTTTTCCAAAAACACAATGGCATTTGTATGTGACATAGAATTCAGCATCCGTTAGTTTGCCATCATAGACTCTCAGGTTGGTAGGATAATGCAATGCCCCTTCTAGGGTCACATATTTTTCATTCCTCTCTTATCATAAATGCTTTCATACATTTCTGACATTGACTGAGAAAAACTGCAATCTCAATAAAAGTATTGAACCCTGAAAATTAGACTCAAATTTATGTGGCAGTTTAGAAACATAATGCCTTATTCCAGCAGATACACATTTTGGAAACAGTGGCAAGTCATTACTTGATTAAGTTTCTCACAATTTAAACACACTGCTGCACCATCTAGAAAGAGATCAAAATAACTTACTCTCCTCATTTTTATGATATATTTTAAAATATTTTTTTTTTCTTTTGTTGCTGTGTCTCCAGTATTCTTATAGCCTAATACCTCTTAATTTGAATGTACTTTCCAAGTCATCAATTCAGTTGTCCAATGGTATTGTTCTAAGGATTTACAACCAGATCATTGGTTTCCAAGTACTATTTTTCTCTGCTTCCAGTTTTGTCTCAGCTTTTTGCAATCTGAAACCAGTATTTCTGTTGTGATCATATAAACTGTATCATTCAATGTAATCCTGTCACACTAAGCAAGCCAAGTTTTATTTAATAAATGAAGTACATGTTTCCAGATACTCAGATATTGTACATAATTGAATAAAAAGAAATCAGATCAAATCTAATAGGAAGACTATCATTCTGAGAGGAAGAGGTTGAGTTTTTCTCAGCCCAGAAAATGAATCCTTTCTGCATTCATTTATACCAGAAGTAATATAAAAAGTTTAAAGTCCAACTCAAATAAGTAGAAGTCTGGGCTTTTAATCTCAACTCTTACCATACCCCATTTCTACATACCTCAAAACTGCACCTGCCTTGAAGTAAGAACAAGGTGCAGAGAGGTCCCTCCAGGGTTTTTGTTGCAGTAATTGCACTCAGGACAGAGAAGCTGTTGTTTCACAGTTCATAATTTTCTGGGATCTGCATAGGTCAAGGCATCCTGCCTTCTCAGCAGTACTCAAAGGGCTTTTTCGGAAGTACCTGTAAGACTTCAATTCTGTTTCTATCAGTGTACTGGTTTTGGTGAGGATAGAGTTAATTCTTTTCATAGTAGCTTGGATGGGGCTATGTTTTGTATTTGTGACCTAAACAGTGTTGATAACACAGGAGTGTATTAGCTTTTGCTGAATGGTACACATACAGTATCAAGGCCTTTTTTGTTTCTTAGACTGTCCCACCAGTGAGCAGGCTGGGAGTGCACAAGAAGATGGGAGAGGACACAGCTGGGACAGATGATCCCAACTGACAAAAGGGGTATCCCACACCATATGGCATTGTACTCAACAATAAAGGTGGGGAAATACAAAGGAAGGAGGGGTGTTCAGAGTTACATCATCTATCTTTCCAAGTAGCAGTTACATGTGATGGAGCCCTTCTGTCCTGGGATGGCTGAACACCTGTCTGCCAATGGGAAGTAGTGAATGAATACGTTATTTTACTTTGCTTGCATGCACAGCTTTTACTTTACCTAATAAACTGTATTTATCTCAGCCTGTGAGTTTTCTCAGTTTTACAATTCTTTTCCTCATCCCACTGAAAAGGAACAAGCAACAGATTGTGTGGGTCTGAGCTGCCTATCAGAGATAATCCACAACAATCTGAGATAGAAAAGATTCACATTCAAAATTCTTCCGCAAAAAAGAAAAAAGAAACCCAAATTATCAAACTTTTAACCATAATGTGCCAAATAAATGTTAGGACATGGAAAGAAACAGAGAAAAAATAGAGGACTATCTGAAGGATTAATGTAGGTGAAAAGAAAGATTCTGAAATTTAGAAAGGAAAAGGAGATGGAAAAAATAAATTATAATTCTTCCAAGTATGAAGCAGGAAGATCTAAGGTATGAAGCTGTTCCTCATTTCGTCCATGACAGGTATAAATGGACAATAGACAGAGGATACAGTCCTCCTCTGGATTTTTTGTAACTAGATGTTTTGAAAAGTGCATTACAAACTTTGCTTCTATCAGCTAATAAATAGTCTCCAAGTGACTACAAAATACCTCTACATGTATGGTCCTCAAATCTACATGCTACTACTTGGTCATCTGAGAACACCAAACCGTGCAAAAATGCTGTGCGGTAGAAAGATGTTAAGTTCCAAGATACAGATGCTGCTTTATTCCATCATCCAAAGTCCTGAATTCAAAATTTTGATTTGAAAGGTGTGTGTGTGGGGGGAATACTGCAGTTAAAATATTATTTTATGGGTATTTGCAAACCGGGCCTTGTCCTCTTCCTCTTGTCCTTGAACCCATTTCTTCAAACAGACATATCTGTTTTGAATAGCACCCTTCTCAGCCACCAGAAGTCCTGTCTATACCTTCACGCCCTCAGTGGCATGGCATGAAGCTAAATTTTTTTTTCCAGACAGTGGAGTAAGGGAGTAAAGGTAAGGGGAAGAACATGGAGCAAGCACTGCATGATTCAAGCCTGAAGGGGCAAGTAAGGCTGCCTGTCATGCAAAGCATCAGCAGCAAATCTCCCAGACAATTCTGGAGCAGCAATAAGGAGGGAGCTGGCTAGAGAGTGGGTTTTAACAGATGGTTCTGCTGAAGCAGATTGAGCTTCACAGACTTGGTATCTCATAGTAATAGATGTAACATGGAAATTAATCCAAAAGCATACATGAAATTAATGAAGTTGGAGGAGAAACACTCTTACTTCTATATAGGGATGGACTAATGATGTGTTGTCTCTGGGTAGCTACTATTAGGCAGACTGGGAACTACAGCAATGAAGTTGAAATACAGTTGGATCATGAGCAAGGGTTTTGGCAGAGGAATAACTGTGAATTTTGGTAGTCTTTTAGGCAAGGTTCCTGATAGATTTACAGACAGAAATTACGTGAAGATTTTGAGATCAAAGTTCTGTCAGATGTCAGCTAGGTGACATTAGAGATGATCATGAGACATAAACCGAGGATAATGACTGTGTCTATGCTCTCACATCAAATGTTATACCCCCAAAATACATGGGAATTGAGTCATCATGACCTTTCTACATGACATTATTTCATTTATTGTAATCTCATTTCCAGAAAGTAGCACTTCTATTTTCTTTAGTCTTCTGTAATTTGTTACAAAGTGCTGGACTGCAAATCAGATAGACTGCTACTTGATGAAGATTTCTCTGGCATAGTTTTCTTTCCTAGTGTGAATGCCTTATTAATAGCTTTTAGCTCATTTACATTTAAATTTAAGTCATATTAGAATTCATGTATTCCATTGATGTACTAATCTGTTTCTCAGTTTATGTCAATTTGTGAACTTGCTACATCCCTGAATATTTTGTACTGAAATTAAAACTGTTTAAACATGACAATATTTTATGACATGTTTAACAAATTAATTGCAAAAGGTTAGTAATTTAATTGTGAACTACTGAATTAATTTATCAATATGATTTTGCTAGTACTGTTATTTATAATTCACATTTTTTGTAAATATATTAAGAAAAGTTAGTGGAAGATTGCAAAGAAAGACCTGGAGTCAAGCTTCATTTACTACAGTACCTTCAAGTGATTTGTGTTTCATCATTATGACCTGGATGCAGTAAATTCAGTTAGGACAGCCAGGTTTCATTCACTGGCCGAATGCTGTTTGGTTGTGAGTGGAGTCAGCTGCAGGACCCCACATGCTTCAGCTAGTCCGGGATCAATGGCCCTTTATCCTGGTATTCCTACAGGCAAGTTGTTCAATCTCTTTGGCTCTTTCTCCTTCTCTTATATTCCAGTTTCTCAGGTAGTCATTCATCTCCCCTGCTCCCCATCTGAGCCTCTATTCCATAATGAGGATTCTGATATACCCCAAGCACTTCCAAGACACAGGTTACATAATCAAGTGGAGCCTTGGAGTATTGGAGGCAGAAACAATATTCAGATTAAATTTTTTTTTTTTTTTAAGCTTATGCAGATCTGCACCACATCAGCCTGTCCTTTACAGAGCAACTGTATATATATATCTATATCTATAACTGTATATCATAAGTAGAGAAGGAAAAGTTAGCACAAGCATGTAGAATCTGTTGTATCACATCGTGCAAGTGGTTTATTATCCACAGTTAAATCTGAGGACACTACAAGGGAGTCTACCTTATCAGCCCAAACTGGAGAGGAGGTTTGCTTTTGGATTTGTTTCTAATCTGGATTTTCCTTAAATTTGAAAGGTGTGTTCATTCTGTTTAAAATATCCTATCCAACACCACTGATCTGGTTAAGCTAGAGGGGAGATGTATGTGTAAGGGCTTATTCCAGGAAGCCTTTCCAGTGCTTGCAATGACATTGTGCCCTGAGGAGTTTACCTTTCCTTCAAATGGTTGGTTTTAAAGTCTGACATTCACAAACTTTGTACAAGAAGGACTCAACATACCCTCTGAGTAACTTTTATTTTTAGTCACCCTGAATCAAGTGACAGGTGGGATATGGGAAAGGAAGTTACGCTAGGGGAATATTTTAGAAATTTCAATAGGCTGTCAGTAAATTCCTAGAAACCAAACCTGTGAACTACTTTTATTCCCTGTCCCTCCTCTGAGACTTTCTGTGTCCCAAAGATCATACTAAAAACTCTCACTTAGAAGAAAAACTTTGTGGCAAAGATCCGAAGGTCATTGTAAGGCAATAGCAAAAATATGGGTTTCTTGATGCCAGGAGGCAACCTCTAGTACTCAACCCACTTCACTATCCCAGAAACTCAATAGGTACAGAGTGGTACAGAAAAAAATCAAGTAGCACTTCATAACAACTGCACAGTCAGAGCAAAGTGTTGAAAAGTAATTAATAGTAATTAATGGAACCTGATAAGATGTATCTAGTGGTCCTGAGGTCCTGAGGGAACTGGTGGATGAAGTGACTAAGCCACTACCATTGTATTTGAGAAGTCATAGCAGTATGTCCAATGAAGTTCCTACTGACTGAAAAAGGAGAAACACAATGTTTTTTTTTAAAAAAAGGGAAAGAAGGAAGACCCAAGCAACTACAGGCCTGTCAGTCTCACCTTGGAGTGGATTGTCCTGGAAATTATGCTAAGGGACATGGAAAATAAGGAGGTGATTGGTGACAGCCAACATGGCTTTACTAAGGGCAAATCATGCCTGACTGGTGGCTTTCTACAATGGAGTTACAGTGTTGGTGGATAAGGGAAGAGCAACAGATGTCATCTACCTGGATTTGTGCAAAGGATTTAACACTGTCCCACACCACATCCCTGTCTCTAAATTAGGTTTTATGGGTGGACCACTCAGTGAATTAGGAATTGACGGGATGGTCTCACTCAGATAGTTGTGGTCAACATCTCAATGTTGAGGTGGAAACCAATGATGAGTGGAGTTCCTCAGGAGTCAATATTGGAACTGGGGTTGTTTAACATCTTTGTCGCCAACATGGACAGTGGTATCGAGTACACTTTCAGCAAGTTTACAGACAACACCAAGCTGTGTGGTACAGTCAATAACACTGGAGGAAGGGAGGCCATCCAGAGGAACTTTGACAGATTTGAGAGGTAGGCCCATGTGAACCTCATGAGTTTCAACAAGACCAAGTACAAGGTCCTGCACATGGTTCAAGGGCAATCCCAAACACAGATACAGACTGAGCAGTGAGTGGTTTGAGAGCAATATTGTGTAGAAGGAATTGGGAGTGTTGGTTGATGAGATGTTCAACATGACCCAGCACTGCATGCTTGCAGCCCAGAAAGCCAATTGTATCCTGTGCTGCATCAAAAGAAACATGAGAAGCAGGTCAAAAGAGGTGATTTTCCCCATCTACTCTGGTCCTGTGAGACCCTACCCAGAGTTCTGTACTCAGCTCTGGGCCCCCCAACACAAGAAGAACATGGAGCTATTGGAGAGACTCCAGAGGAGGGCCATGAAGGTGATCAGAAAGGTGAAGCACCTTTTCTATGAGGACAGGCTGAGGGAGTTGGGATTGTTCAGCCTGAAGACTCTATAGCAGCCTTCTAGTACCTAAACGGGGCCTACAGAAAAGTTGAAGAGGGACTTTTTACAAGGGCACACAGTAATAGGACAGGGAATAATAGCTTTAAATAGAAAGAGGGTAAATTTAGATTAGATGTGAGGAAGAATGAGGGTGCTGAAGCACTGGAACAGGTTGCCCAGAGACACTGTAGATGACCCCTTCCTGGAAGTGCTCAAGGCCAGGTTGGATGGGGTTTTGAGCAGTGTGGTCTAGAGGAAGGTGTCCCAGCCCATGGCAGAGGAGTTGGAACTAGATGGTCTTTATAGATCCCTTCCAACCCAAAGTATTCTGATTCTCTGATTCTATGAACAGTTACAGGAATGAGCAATACCTCTTATAGGTAGCTATAAGCCCACCAGTTCAAGGTTATAAACTGGAGTGATAAGCAACCTAACAGCCTGATGAGATTTTTAACAGCTGGTTAAAGATTTATTGAAAGAGTTATTTGTAATTTATTAACTCTCTGTAAACTGTTAAATGTACTCTTAGATTAGAAGTGTGATAGAATAAGTTTATGACAGAAAAACAAATTCAGCACTTGCCTTAAAAAAGGCCCTATTTAAATAATACCAATAAAAATTAAAGCTTGTTTTGTTTTAAGGGGAAGGAGAGGAGAATTAGAAGCTATTCTGTTTTGTTGAAGTAAAATACAATATGACATTTACAAAATCCTCTTATTTTAAATAAAAGAGTACTTTAAAACTAGTCTTTGAAATTGGAGGAATGTTGTATTTTAACAAGATTAAGCTTTTAAGGAGAGGTGGATGTCTGACAGCTCTAGAAGACCTGTCTGAAAGGGGTAGGATGGATATGACTTGCTGTGTGGCAATGAGACAACACTGCTTAATTTCCGCACTTCAGAAGCATCTTCCTTGTTTGGGCTTTGGATTCTTTCTGAAAATAGGTTATATGTGCAGTAGTGTCACTCATTGATTCACAAAAAAATGTATAAAAATATCTGTCTGTGAAATATCTTACTATAGGATGTCTTTTCTTCTGTTGGCCAACTTACACAAGATCTGGAAGAGAGCAAACTATTTTATTGCTTGTCAGTTCCTGACATTTATTGTAGTTGTATATGAAGAGTGATAATGAAAGGAGAGAAAAAAAATTATGTACTGAGACAAGAAGAAGGTCAGTTTAACATTATCTACCATGTGGTTCCTGCTCAAGAAACAGAAAGAAAGAACTGAAGGAAGAAGGGACAAATGTGATTTGTTGGGTCAGAAACACAAGTCTGAAATAGATTTAATGGTATTGTTCAGCACATAAATAAGTTGTGACACTGAAAAATTTACCTTCTGAAGGAAATCTGGGGGTTTTGTTGTCGTTGGGTTTTCTTGGAGCCAGGAGGTACCTTGCCTCTGTCATATCCTAATTATTAAATCAGTCATTAATTTTTTAAAGTATGTTAATGAAAAGTGACTTTGCTCTACAATATGATAAGGCTGCATGCATTTAGTATTTAATGCAACCAACAAAACATCTTCTTATGTTTAAACAAGACAATTCAATAGCAGTTGCAGGAAGGCCTGAACACCACCCTCACTCAAAGCATGTGAACACACACGTCAGTCCAGTCACGCCTGTGCCTATGCATCCACCACAGACACAGCAGTTGCAGCATAAAGCCCCCTGGGTGCTAATGTGTCTAGTAGTGCCAGTCCCTGTCAAAGCTGAGTTTCAGAACACTGTGCTGTTCTGCAGCCTCTTTACTACTCTGCAGCCCCCAAAATTGCCTGTGGTTGCTACTGGCACTGCTGGTCACAGAACAGAAAAAGCACCAAAATATGCTGTGAAGGCATGAGAGGAAAACTCCACAGAGGAGTCTGGCACCAAAATATATGTCTTATGCTGTATATAAAAATGTGAGATACCCCACAGGTGTGGCCAGGTGCAGAGGTGCCAGAGGAAGGAAGAGCAGAGGAAGGGAGAGCAGGAAGGCAGGAGGGCTGGAGCAGAGAAGAAGGTGGCATTTCCATGCACAGCTTATTTGCCTTGTTCTGAGTCAAGCAGGGAAAGTGATGAGAGCTGGAGCTAATTTCCAGATGTCTGAGCTTTCAGTATTGCCTTACATCATTTAGGCATCCAAAAGTCACTTTATAGTCAAGGAACATAAGTAACTCCAGAAGCATCTTTAATCTATCTTTTGCATCTTTCTTAGCATTAGATGCTTGTTAGAGAAAACAGGATCTAATACTCATAAATGTTCAGGGTCAGTAGCTTAAGTGTAGACAATTACCTTTCAGACTTTAACATCTGGAGTGTGTATTGACCATGCACAGAGCCATAACCCTGACTATTTCTTAGTAGATAATGTAAGTAGAGATCCCAGAAGGTCTCTTTGAATGTAGGGCTTCAGTGAATCATACCAATCAAACCTGTTTAAATCTGTCTCTGGTTTGTGCTTTGAAATATCCTTATATACTTTCACTGCTAAACACAGCTGTTCAAACTGCAGTTTTACAAATACAGTACAATCCTTTATATCTGAAAAGCTGGGAGAAAATAAGATAATGAAAAGATGATCCCATGATGAGAAGCTTAGACAGGTATTACTTGCCTTTTATTCCTGTCTTTTAGCTTCCCTGTCTCAGTTTACGGACAGAATAAGAAAATGTGATTTTTTTTTTTTTTTTTAGATCATTTAATGAAATGAAGTGGGAATATGCACATAGTATTTCTGTCACCATGTTTCTGCATCCTTTCAGTCTTACAGCTACAATGCAACCAATGCATTTATTTTTTATCAGGTTTATTATTCCACTCAGCTGTGACATATAAGAATTCAGTTTGAAACAACATCCTACCACTGTCCATGTGTTTAGTTTACCTTTAAATTTGCTGAAGAAAATTAATGTGTTATTAGTACAAAATGGATCGAAGTGTTAACACTGGTGCTGATGAAGTCAATATGACTGCTGCTATATACTTAGATCAGGGGTGGGCCTCTTGTCACTTGGGGATTCAGTAGAAAGAGAGATTAGAATAAGGTTAATTAAACACATGGTAAATAATTGAACCAAAATATAAATAAAGATATACAAGAGAGAGCCTAGAGAAACAAATCTATGAGAACAGTATTAATACAAGTTTTTTTAAAAACCATATTTTCTACTGTTTTGAATTTTGAATTAAAAACACAGATGTAAACTATATATGTATTATTACATACTTGGACTACCAATGGTTTTCAGAAAAGATGGTCAGAATGAAATGAAGTGGTATAAAAATCTCAGACATTCTCATTTCCCTGACCTGGTGACCTAAATTGGCCCAATTCCTAAATGACAAGGGTAAGGGTAAGGTTTTCCTCCTCATCAACTTCAGCCTTTTTTTTTTTTTTTTCTGAAATATTGGGGAAAAGGCATACTGAGTGTCAGCTAGTAAAGCAGACTCAAGGCCCTTCTCTAATTAATGGTCCATTATATCAACAAAGGGGAAGGTTGTCACACTGTCCCCTGAGTAAGACAGTACAAGACAGACCAGCATCAGAGTATGTCATGGGCTGCAGTCAGGGCAGAACTGTGCAATGTGAAATAATAGAAAGGAAGTACTCAAACTGAGTGAGTTCTCATAGAAATGTCATGCTCAAATTACCAATATCTTGTCTGTTGTCTTTCCTATCTCTGTCTCTTTCTGACTTAAAAAAGAAATCCCACTGATCCTGTACCTGCAGTAAATTTATGGTTGCTCAGATTGTGTACTAAGTAATTTCAGACTTTTCTTTTGGTGGATTTTCATTTTTCATTTGGGAAACTTGTTATTAGAAAAATCTTGGCCAGTGGCAGCCTTAATAGGAAAAGCTTCTTCCTGAAACTTTTGAGTAAAGATTGGAGTAGATTACTCATGGGAGGGAAAGAGTTAAGCTTTTGTTCAGTAGATTTCCTGCAAATTGTTCATGTAAGAAGACACAAATGGGGAATCGTGTCTTCCTCAGACAAAGAAATGTCCTGTCGCTCATTTTTACCATATCTGAGCAAACAAACACACATGTATACCTTCCTCCAGCCACACATTTTTCTATTAATCTAAAGAGAGAGATAGTAGCCTGTGTTTGCAATATCTAGTCATAGGAAAACAATAATTTATTTTTTAAAAGGAGAGTTAGGACTCCTAACTGTATCAGGTTTCCTTCCTGGAGGCATCAAATCCATTTGTACATTTGTCACACTTTTCTGAACTGTTTTCCTCTCTGCACTCTGTACTTTCCCATTGATCTCAAGCTACTACTGGGGCGGAAGTCAGAGTTCTGTTCTGGTTCTGCTCTTCTGGCCCCACTGGAATGTCTTCACTTCACAACTTGGGAAACAGCTGTCTCTATCATTTTACAGCCAACCAAGTACAGGATGTATGATTAGATAGAAAGAAGCTAAAATAACAGAAAGCAGGGTTGGAAAAGAAGGCAAGAGATTACTGACCCTACAGAAATACCTCAGCAGTCTACCTCTTGCTAGACCTTAGAAGGTCACCTAACTGCTCTAGACATTTATCAAGGAAAACAAACAAACAAAAATAAAAACAAACTTTTCAGACAACATTTTACTATTTAACTATTCTGCCTGCTATAATGCATTTCCTAATCCCTAATCACTGTTGCAAATTAAGCCTATTGCTTCTTATTCTAGCTAAAGTGAATATGACAAGACAGTTTATCATCATGATCTTTAGAGCTAACCTTCCATGTTTTTAAAATCTTTTGTCATTACTTCTTTGCTCTAAACGAGGTAACTCAGCTCCTTTAGATTTTCTTCAGAAATCATATTATTTAGTCCTCTGATTATTCCAAATCTTAAAGTATAAATATTTGCACATATCAATGTGATATTCATAGGTTTATTTTATTTTTCCTTTTTTTGTTGTTGTCGTTGGGGTTTTTTTGTTTGGGTTTTTTGTTTGTTTGGTTGGGGTTTTTTTGGTTGGTTGGTTAGTTTTGTTGGTTTTGTTTGTTAGTTACAAAAGCATGAAGGCTTTATGTGTGTTCACTCTGTCATACACTACATCTCTCAGATCCTAGATGGATTCTCCCCATTCTCTGTTTTTACAGATGATTATTCCTACTGGTATAAAACTTCATATTTATCTTTATTGAATTTCTTCTATTTTCCCAGGCCAGTTAAGCAAAATTATTTTGACTTCTAATCCTGTCTTTCAAAGTGTTTGCAACCATTCCCAGCATAAGAGTCACTTGCAGCTTTTAAAAGCTGTTTTCTCTACTCCACTATCCAAGGTAATTAATTAAATTACTGAATAGTAATGGCCCCAGAACATTTGCTTCAGTTTGGAAACCTACTGTCAATGTGACTCCTTAAATACATTTTTCCAAACAATTATCTGGAGAGTTTACTTCCCCCTTTTACCAGTTGCCTTCCATGTGTCAGATGGTTGTCTTAGTTTTCACTGAGAAGCCTTGCTTTCCTAACATTCTTGACTGGGTGAACCATAGTACACTACAAAATATTCCTTTTCACTTCCATCATGGCTGCAAAACCATTCAATTTTGCAGTCTGTGCATCCTCTCCAGTATTTTTCTCATTGATAAAGTTTAGTTTGCAGATGATATTAAGGCAGCAGCTCAGAGATAACAGTTGATTACAGCAGGGTTATTTATTCATAAAAAAGGGTGTGGAAACCAAGGGAATGAGATGAAACTCCTAACAAGTTAGATAATCTCTTCCAACCTTCATGCTTAATATCCTGACATCGTATCTAATATTTTGTCCCACTTTTTGTCTGTCTCTCCTTCTGACAGACTATTTGTCCACTTATGATTGGGAAGTACCAATCACCTCATGGGTACTAGGATAATATAATCATTAACAATAACATCAGTGAAACATTATGTAATAGATCCTTTTTTTTCTGTATGACACCAATAGATTTTATTGCGTTGCAAATATAGTCAGTCAAATTCTTCATGTAGACAGTATCTTTCTTCATATTTTAATAAACAACATGATATTCGTACAAAAAAACCAAAGACTGAGAGATCTGTCACCTGGAAAACTCAAAAAATTAAAGACAGCCAACCTTGGAATTGAATTTGCTTGGTTGCCTTGTTTATGATCAATTGTATCATGAGCATGTCAGATAAAAATAACAGAATATTTTGGGTTTTTTGTCAGGAGTCATTCTTTTAAAGTATTTTTGAGTTTGTTTTCATTCCACATATATATTTCAAACAGAAAATCATAAATAACACTTCATCTCATAAAAGTACTATTATGTACAAAAGGTGAAATCAAAATGAAAAAGATGGATATATCAGGCATGAGATTCTGATCAGTATCTGTTTCTTACTCTATATTTCTTACAGTAAATCAATCACCTTTCACAATAGGTAGGTAGAAGGCCACTGAAAATTGTGGACATATATTTATCATTTTAAAAACACATTCAACTTATGCAAAATCATGAAGCAGCACAAACTACTGACCAGAATAAATGCAGATTCCTTTTTATTATTGCTTCCTTCAGTCTCTTATTCCCTCACCCTCTGGTATTTATGACAGTCGCCTTATTGTAACTTGTAATAAATTAAGTTGAAGGCACTTCTCTGCAGAGAAGTTTTTTTCTCTCTATTCACACAGCAGTTAACACAATGAAATCAGGACCTAAAATAGAACCACAGAATCATAGAATGGCTTAGGCTGGAAAGGACCTTAGAGATAATTTCATCCAACCACCCCACCATGGGCAGGGATGCCTCTCAACTAGACTAGGTTGCACAAGGCCTCATCCAACCTGGCCTTGAACACCTCCAAGAAGGGCATCCACAGCCCCTCTGGGCAATCTATTCCAGAGTCTCCTCACCCTTGTACTGAACTTTTTCCTAATATCCAATGTAAACTTATTTTCCCCCAGTTTAAAACCATTTCCCCTTGTCTTATCACTGGACACTCTTGTGAAGAGTCCCTCTCCAGTCTTCCTGTAAGATCCCTTCATATATTGGAAGGCAGTTATAAGGTCCCCCTGGAGTCTTCGTTTCTCCAGTCTGAACAATCCCAGCTCCCTCAGCCTATTCTTGTAGCAGAAGTGCTCCATCCCCATGATTGTCTTTGTGGCCCTCTTCTGGATTCGTTCCAACAGATCTATGTCCCTCTTATGGTGGGGACACCAGAACTGGATGCAGTATTTGAGGTGGGGTCTCACAAGAGCAAAGCAAAATCACAAAGCAAATCACCTCTCTTGATCTGCTGGCCACACTCCTCCTCATGCATCCTAGGATACGACTGGTCTCCTGAGCCACATGAGTTCACTGCTGGCTCATGTTGAGTTGGAAATCAGAACTATTGAAAAAAACAACATCAGTAAAAATAATATTTTCAATTATTATTATTATTACTAGAAGATCGATACTGTACACTGGAGCTTTAGGATTGGACAAATTCTGTGCTTTGTATAAAGAATGACCCAAATTCAGTTATGACTTTGATTTAGTTATCCAGTATCCAGATTCTAAAGGAATTTGGACGCAGCTCAGTTTGCACCAGATAATCTCACCTCTCAATATAAATCTCCATCTATTTACTATACTGCAATGATACTGAATACTAATTATGACTTCTCTTTCATAGAACCTTTATGTTTTGAAAGACTTAGACTTTGGTTTGTAATTTTATATTATTTCCTCTCTGTATCTCATCTTGTTTCTGTGAGCATAAGAATAAGCCTGATAAAAGAGGTGGGTAAGTGGAAAACTGTAAAATATACCTCATTCTGTAATACCTCTTTTGTCTATAACAGGCAGACTGATTGAAAGATTCCCTGTTAAACTTTGAATGAATTCACTAACAGTTATCACAGCTGTTAACAAGATAACTGGTTCCAGCTTTTGCATACAAATAGCTACTACAGTTTTTTCTTCCCAGAGAAGTTTCCTCATCACAGCAGTGAAAGGGGTAAATGGATTTTCTTGCATGCCTCTGTTCACATATCCAGGTTACCTCTAGCTCTCTATCTAGTGAGATCGATTTTCATAGTGGTGTGCTTTCAAACCTCATAAATGCAGCCAGAAAGGATACTTGTTTCATCACTGAATGGTATAGGATCTCATATACTTGTCCACATATTTTAACAGCATTCCAGTTCACAGCTGGCTTTCCTATCACGTTTTACAGGGTATCACCCAAAAATTTCTGTGGCAATTATGAGTACTGTTACAAGGAGATTGTCTAGCTAGGTGCTTCTTAGTCCTCATGTGCCTCCGGAAGATAAAAGCCCAGATTAAAAAGTTTTTGGTTGTTTTTTCTTCCCACAGAAATAATCCTGCTGTGACTGCGAAAGCAATCAATATGTGAGCAATCCAGTAGTGTAATGTACAAGACCAAAATGTACTGTAATATTTTGTCAAGATTGTACCATTTTGCAATGATAAGTCCTTCATATGACAGCTCTTTGCTTGCAGTATGTGACCGCCTCTATAAAAAGTTGGTTTTGAAGAGCCATTGTATAACATGCCTTTCAGTTCACAAAGAGGGATGGCACCCGCCACAGGGAGCTGCAACCCACGCCTGCATTTTATAAAAGAAATTTCATTACTGTTACGTACTTCCCTATATGGTGTTCAAATTCTAAACCAGCGAAAGCTATCCCCATTTTGCTCAGCCTAGGAGTCTGAAATTTCAGAAGATGTTAAATACTTCTTCAAGTTCAATATGTTGTGAAAATTTAATTTTCCCACTTTATTAGTGAAAGTGAAAATAAAAGCTTTTTAATAATTCCTAAGAAATGCTGCTTATATTTGCCAAGTTTTAGCCTCCTTTGGTGGATCAGTGCACATAGTTTCCACCTGTATGAAATAAGAAATATAATTGTCACTAGTTTATATCTATCAAGGTTAAAAATACTATATTTATGTGACATTATAAACCATTCACCAGCTATCATATCCTAGGTGCCTGGGAAATGCCAAAAATACACATGATGCCTCTGAATGGTGGATTTTGCATTTGGATATCTTGAGTAGCTGAAAAAGTGTTAAATCACATGTGTTATAACAAGAAACTCCCTGACTACAAAGCTGCAGGGATTAGCTGTGAAGAACACATTTTTCCTGAATACATGGCATAAATTAAATTTAGCAAATTACTTCTGTATCTGTGTTTCTATTTGTTTGATGTTTTAATTCTTTTTCCAAAGAGAATAAGTGAAATTTACTCATTATCTAATATAAAATTTTGCCTGAATCACAAGTCCCCATGACAGAGGATGAACCACTGCCAATGGGTCTTGCACATCTCAGCATCTGAACTTTGTGAAAGGAAAAAGTAGAAGAAATGCGTGGACTGGAGACTGATAACAATGCCTCAATTACAGTTTAGGATGTATTCATAATTTTTGGAAATAATGATGATCAGAAAGGAAAAGAGCTTAGAGTTTAGAAATGAAAAGTGGTTTGTTTTTTTTTTTTTTCCTCTTCTTCCTCTTGTAAGACAGGATTTTGCTTTGGAAATATTTGATCTGTTGCCATATGCCTGAGACGGTACATTATTTTAATACTTAATTCATTCAGATAATGACAAATAAAATAAGGGTAATTATCTTTGTCAATAGTTAGGAAGATAATTTTCTGGCAGACTTCTAATACATGCATTGAATAGGCCTATGAACTAAATTTAGGTTCATAAATCTGATTGACTAGAGTAAGATTAGGATTTAGCAACCTGTATTAATTATTGAAAGCAATCGAATGATCTATATGTATACTACAAGAAATCATAAATAATTACATTTACATTGGGGAAAAAGGGGAGCAATACATTGTAGAAACACAGCTAAGAATATAGAAATGCATATGCTTTTAGCAGTAGAGACGATGAATAACTGGACAAAAGCACCTGTGGGCAAAGAGGGCTTCTCTTCTGGGTGGGTCAATAGTGTTATAGAAACTCTTTTAATAGTGCAGCATAAATCCAAATTACTAAACTCAATACTAGGGTAACTGGATGAAAAAACAGGTCTAGCAACAGAGCAAGTGTCTGACTAGAAGACGAATTGGTGCTTTCTAGACTGAGAATCTAGAAATGTAAGAAATCCATGTCACGTGCTCTCACAGGAAATGAATGCCATTTACCTAGCATGTGTATTTAGAAGTTATCCCCCCATAAGTAATGGCTAAAGGTTCCTATTTAATTCTGTTTACTGTGAGTCAAAAGCCCATTCAGAAATGTGCTTCATTCTCCAATAAGTTGTGCTATCTGTCTGGCAGATTTTAAGTGCATGCAAACACTAAAAGACAAATTGTGTTTCATAATTTGTCCTGATGAAGATAAGGCAAAGTGGCAGCAGATTATCTACTGCCACTTGACAGTGCTAAAGACTACTGCAAGTGTGACTCTTCCTTTGACTAGAAGGATGTTTTTTAGTTTTATGTTTTGTACATCTTGCACTGAAGCCAAATACTGTGTAATTTAGCAGGGATAATTATATAATTTTAGGAGTAGACAGTGGAATACATTAACGTTTTACACACCACATGGTGATAGCTCCAAAAACCAAGACTTTCTGTTAAAAGCAATCAAGGAAAAATAAAAGGGAGATATTTTTATGCAGCAGTCAGTGTTTTAAGGTATTTAATACAAATGCCCAACACTGAGTTTTGAAGTGACTCAGACATCTCAAAACTTACAGCCCTGCCAGCCGTCTTCAGAACACTGTGAACCTACAGAATGTAAAAAGCTTTTTTATAAATAACCCTAAATCTGAAAACCTATCCATTTTCATTTTAGAAAACTATTTTTCCAGACAGAAAGATTAGTCCCAAATGGATATAAGTCTTCAATTCCTCTCACAGAGTGTATTTCACATCACTCACCCATACACATTTCTGAAGAGAATCTAGGTGACAAACTCTTACCCTGTGAGACTGTCAATTCTAATCTATCACCTGGAATACATATATAATTTATAAAGAGAGATTCAGAAACCTTTTTCTTACCTTTTTTATTATTTTTTTTTTTAAACTCTGGAGTTACATGGGAGTTTAGTGATACTTAAATCTATTAGATTTTCTCAATGTGAACCTGTTTCTTAGAGCCAAGATGAAACAGATTTATCCCTCCACAATCCTAAATGTCAACTCATTAAAGGGAAGACCATACAGTTTCCAAAGTAAGGAATGTGTATAGCAATATCCATTTTATACCATACAGCAGGCATTTATGCTATATTAAATGTTAGTTAATCAGATCTGAAAAAAAAAAAAAAAAAAAAGACAAAGAAAGAAAAAGATGTTCATTAAATCATCCCCTTTACAAGTTCATTAGTTTTGCTCTTTTCTTTTCTCTTGCCTTTTGAACTCTGTGGATCCAAATGTAATGAGCTGCTACTCTAGCTGTGTAGCATGTAAACACTTGAGCCAATCCCGTGGTTTTGAATGGAGAAGACCTGAAGGCACAGAGGCAGTGAAAGAGTGACTTCAAGCAGAGTAGGAAGGATATGCTGTTTGGAGAGCATGGGAGAGTGAGGATGAGGCAGCATCTTTCCCAGGAAATGGGAAGGCAATGTGGAGTGGGACAGTTAGCACTGATGTTCTGTGTGCTGACAGCAAGGGTTCTGCTTCTCCCTGCAACTTTAGGGATGCCTTTCTGCCCCTCACTGAAGGAGGTAAGATACTTCCTGACACAAACCATTGCTGATAAGCAGGGAAGCAGAAAAAGGGAGACAATGCCACTGTTGGCAGGAAATTAAAGTGCTTGGCAATGCCTCTCAGGAATTGCCAGTGATCACTAAAGCAAGGGTTGTGAGACAGTACTGTGAGCTAGATAATTTGGTTGACAGTCAGAGGGAGCCTGAGCCAGCTCTGACCACTCCCATCAACAATGCACAGTGATGTAAAGGGGCGTCAGTGACTGTATAGAGCATATTGGTGAGCACCATAACCCAGTCAAAAAGAAATTAAGAATTCTGACTCAAGAATCGGCTTGGATCAGGCACTGTAAAAAAATCCTGGGTGCTAATACAGAACAAACCAAAACACCAGTCTAAGAGATGATTATTAACCCTTCTATGCACTGAACATGGGAGAGTTCTGGTGGAGACCAAAACATGATTGTGATCATGCAGCTGAAGAATAATATAAGCAGAGGCAGTGAGGATGCTATTATACTAAGGCTGAAAAAGCAGACTTAGTTCTGACATTTTGCTTCTTTGGGGTGATTGGTTTTGCAAGCTTAATGATGTTCTTTGAGTGCAGTTGTTCATAGTAGTGTTGCATGATAATAAAACATGGGATAGTGTGAAATACTACCTTGTTAATGAGTATCTGCTTATAGCAAGTATTTAGCTCAGTGACCCATTTTCTCATTGATTTCCCAAAAGTCTTATCAACTACACCCATACTAGTATGATATATTGTAGAGAGAACTCTTATTCTGCAGGTCATTTTTCAGGGTAAGTTTGATAAGTGATTTTATTTGATACTATTAAATTTGTTTAACTCCCAGCATAGCAGGAACTCTTCATATCTTGTAGAACTGCTGCTGTATTTTGGATTATTTGATCTTCTGAATAAAAGACGTGCCAAACTGACACTTTCTCATCTCCATTTCAGGCTATGACTGGGTAGGTATGTCCCTACCTGAAGCTGTTCTATATGCTACAGGTGTCCATACGTGGTATTATGATATTGTGATGATAACACATAACCATCATGACCCAGAACCCTAGCTCTGTTTGAGTGACAGTTTGACCATGGCAGGTTGGCCCACAGATTTCTAGTGTTGATTTATTTCATTCTAGAAATAAAAAAGCAAATCAGTTACATTTAATTAATAATCTATATTTTAAACATTGTATAGATTTTTTTTGCCTGTCCTTTGATGCTGCACTAATAATAGAAAGATGATGTTCTGCAGTTTACTTATTAAAAAAACAAACAAACAAACAAACAAAAAAAAAACAAAAAACCAAAACAACCAACCAAAAAAACCCAGTGAAACAGTGTGTATTTGACTAATTTCCTTCAGAACCTTATTTTCTGCTTTGTGTTTTCCTCTGCTTTTCTTATGCTGGTGCCCATGGTGAAACTGATTGTAGTCAAAGCACTGAACTTAGTGCTACAAGAATCATGAATTTCTCAATGGATAAATGCAAATGGTTATTCTCACTTTTGTCTTTATTTCCTTGTTTTAATATAACCTCATATTTTCATGTAGAAGTTCAGCACAGGCTTGCATGCAGAGATTAGACTGAATCAAATTTATTTTTGTAGCATTCTGCATACAACATTTTAATATCAAGGATTTGTTTGAATGCTAGCTGTTTAAATATCATCAATATCTGTGCAGCATTTCAGAAAACTCCTGATCATCTAAGGGCGTGTGTAAACCTACTACTGAATTATCATATTTTCAGCTGCTGATTTTCGAGCAGGACAACATTAACTCTTACGAGGAAATCTATATAAGAGAGAAGAAACCAAGAAGTTTTAAAATTAACAGAAATACTTCTGATTTTTCACTTATATCTTGTAATATTTCCTAGAAAGTTTTTGGAGGGGAAATTGTCAAGAAGTATCCAGAAAGGGGTCTTACAAGTGAAAAACATATAATGACTTTGAAACTTTAGGATCTCAACGACTGAAATTAATTTTCAAATATTTTATTAAAATTCCTTTAAAACTGACTTATGTGCTCCACTGCAGGTGCAACTAACCTTTTTACTGCCAAAAAAAGGGTTAATAGTGCTACTATTAGAAAAAACTTGTCATTCTTTAGTTCTGTGAGATGTGGGGAGCTCAACAGTGTTCTTAGCTGTAGCTCAGGGTTACCAGGCCTTCCTTTCCAGGGAAAAAATGAGGGATGGAAGGGAAAAGTTCAGAAATAATTTCTACTTTGAAAAGGTAACAGATTGAGATTCTGAATACCACAAAAAACATTGGTTAATAAAGCCATGGTAAATATTTCAAAATTTCCTTTCAAGATCCTGAAAAATGATTTTATATCACATTTGACAACAATATTGTACTCTCCAAAATATATAGATTGTATTATAGAAATCACCTTAAAAGGAAGTCCATGTGTGTATCTGATCCTACAGTTTTGTGATCCATCTGATAGCAATATTATTGTTCCATGTTTTTTTTTTTTACCTGAAGAATAACCTCATCTTGAAGGTAGGAGAACAGCCTTGCAATAGCCAACACAAGTCCTATTTTGGGAAAGCTGGGATCTGGTCTTGGCTCCGTGATTGACTGAGGCTTTGTTGCTTAAAGTCTTTGTTTCCCAGTCTATAATAAAGGAAAATCAATGTCCCTTACCTCACAGGGGTGTTGCAAACCTAAATTCATTCATATATGGCAACTGGTACAACATGATGGAAACTCAATATAAATTGTTACATATATTCTGTTACCAACAGTGGAAAGCTTTGGTCCATGAAATTGCTGCTGTACAAGCAGAGCTGGACAAATTGCAACAGGGGAAGAAAAAAAAAAAAGCTTCAAATAATAATAATAAAAAAGTTTTTGCCCTGAAAAGTGAGGATAAATCATGAATGTTAGAATAACTATGATGAGCAGTTAAAAAAAAAATTCTCTCTACAAAGGAGATTGGTGGTCACCAGAGGCATGGAGACAACTTGAAAAGTAATAAAAGTAGGAAAAAAAAAGATACAAAGTATTTACTTCTGGATAATTTACTCAGACTTATTTCATATTAAATAGGAAAATATGAATGCTTATCTGAGGATTATAATCAGCACGAGTAAGCTACATCTGTTAAAGGAGTCCATTTTGCAAAGTTCATGTTTACATAGCACTCTCCCCAAGAGTCACCATAGCCGAGCCCTTCCCCTAGGAAGAAGTGCTGCAGTTTCCATTGTAACATACAGGAAGAATTTTTTGGCCCATTTCCATAGAATTTTCTTCTTGGTTAAATCTGTCAGTCTCTTTCTTCAGATACCTTCCTACTTTTGATGCAGCTCTTTCTCCTTGACACTATCTGTGCTTCTTATGCATGCTTTTTGGGAGGATATGCTTCTTCAAACATCTTGCTTGTTTATTGAGATTTGCTTTGAAATTTGTGGATAGTGAGGTTTGGAGGTTTGGGACAGGGGGTGTTCCTGTCAGGGCTATGGGTTGTCTGTTCAAATGAGACAGTATTTTATAAAAATTATGCCTATGAATGCCCTTAGTGAGTTTTCCGAAGAGCTAATAAAACTGCCTGGCAGGTGAACTTCACCTCTTCCATCAATTGTCTGTCATCTTCTTCCAGATATTGCCTGCTAGAGCCTGTGAATCTCATGTAGATTTTTTTTCTTATTTTGAGCCTGTCCTGAAGGTGAATTCATACCCCTGTAATATTTTTCTCTCTGCAACATTTTATTGTCACTGGGTATACCGCTGCCTTTTTAAGTTTTGTGCATCTTGAGATGGCCATTAATCCTTTGGCCACTAAGTTTTGGTGAGGGGATGCTTTGCAGGACCTATGCTGCAGAAAACAAATATGTTACATTAGGCATACAAAGAAGATTCTTGCATTTCTAGGGACAAGTGGCAACATTATCTGGCAGAACAGTAGTTATTATAATAGTGAATACAATGGAAATAGAATGAAATTATCCATATGTTGCACAGCAGAAATCAACAAAAGCATTGCATTCAAGTAGTAATTGGCAGACAGGGAAAGGCTGAAAAAGTGATCTGTATTATCCTATGTAAGGTGTATTTTTTAGTGTTATAAGCAAATTCTGTGTCAAGTAAACAACACAGAAATAGAGGGAAAACAAAAAGAACAAACTGTAACAAGCAATGAGGTGTGGTAATTATTGTAATTTAAACATCTGAAGATGACACTGCATGTTTGTGATATCCTAAAGTTCATTTTCAACAAGCAAAAAGATGCAGAGAACATGAATATGTACTATTTGCAATATTGTATAGTTCATTCTGAAAAGGTAAAAAAAAAAAAAAAAAAACCCAGACAATTATAGATGTGAGCAATTATTTCAGAAAAGTTTAAAAAAGCATTACTCTATGGCAGTTTAATATTCTTATTCTTAATAATTCTTGTGGACGTTTGTTCTCAAAACCCTGCAGCTTGCAACCAGAAGGCCTAATTCTACTGTCACATCCCGCTTAACTTGAGCTTCTGCTGTGCTGTGAAATAAAGAAAGAGAACAACTTTTCCCTCACTTGAATTATCTTGCCAAGTGAAAAAGCCTCCCTTGGTTATGATTTAGAATGTGAAAAAGGGGAAGTGCTCATCTAATAAAAGCAGCATGGAGCTGGGATCTTACGTGTCTGCTTTCTCATCTTCTGTAATAAATTTTTGCAATACATAGTGGAATGCAAAAATAATTTCACATTCTTCATTTTGAGCCATGGTAGCCACTATTGAGATGTAAGTTCCTCTGAATCCAGTGGGGATATTGTTGAGAAAAGATAGTCTCTTTTGCTGTCATCTGTTGTTGACTACAAAGCATCTTTAAAGACACATGTTTATCACTCCTGTATTTTCAGAGGGTAAATTCTATTCCTGTTCCACCAAATTGTTCAATATTAAAGAGTTGGCTCAAGGCTATTTCCGTTATCTATCTTGTACATTGTTACAAAGATGGCCATAGTACATATCTAATATTGTACTTTATAAAATTCCTTAGAGTTGTTAACCACCCACATAGATTTTGGGAAAGATAATTGAAAAGATTTAATAATGTTAATTT
>JANHGN010025759.1:45357-59902 GCA_024605025.1 Megaceryle maxima | reverse complement strand
CACACATATATGTCTATATATATTTTCTTCATCCAGACTGCTCATTTGATTTTTGTCAGGCCAGGCTAGAAACCACAGCTCATTTTATATTGCCACCTGAGTACTACAGTCTTGGTCTACTCATTGTCCAGAACAGAGCATTGGTGCATGCTGTAGTTGTTGTCTGGTCCCCCTCTGGGTTTTATTTCTGTAGAAGAAACAGCAAAACTGTTTTTTAACCTGTGTCTTTCCAAAACGTGTGGTTGGGGTATGGCTGTGTGCACACAGAGCGGCAGAATTTTCATGGTGCTCTTGAATCTTCAAGTTCAGATATATAACCTACAGTACTGCTCTTTGGATCAGTACGATGAGATTCTGACATTTGTATTTTGTGGATTAGATCTTTGTACTAGCTTTCAGGTATCTTTCCAGCTGCTGATAAAATCAGGCAGAGCCTAAGAGCTGATTTCTTCAGAATGGGGTTGTATCAAAGAGAGTGCGTGTCAGTCAGTGTGGTGGAGGTTGTAGAAGGTGCCAGCATCTTTTCTGCACACAGTTGTCACACTTTACTGATTATTAGAATGAGTGCCTTTGTTTAACGTAAAAAGGATTTTGAAGAAAATTCTTTCATGTGAAAGCTGCCATTTTTCTGTAAGGTTTTGAAAATTGATGCGGTGGAAAACAGAAAACAAACCTCACCTGCTGTGAAAACTTTATTAAGCTATGCTGAATTTTTTAATAAGCTTTTTAATTTTAATTGGGATGTTTAATTTTAGTTAACTTTATTCCATTTTTCGTTCAGTTCATTAAGAATGCCAGTCCTGCAACCTAGATATTTCTCTTTCTGCTTCTTACAGCTAGAGTTTGCAGAATTCATCGTCAGCAGGGAATGCCCTGATGTAAAGGAAGGCTTTGTGTTACTATAGCTTGAGAATGTTTCTTAGAAGGAACAACGTAGTCACAGCCAGTTAGTTCACAAATTTCACATATTCTAGACTTCAGGAAGCAAAGTTGAGGCTACTTCCAAAAATAATTCCATTAGAAGGTGATGTTTCATTGTACGAGTCTATTTTATTTGGTGGGCATCTGCAGCACACTGCTAAGCATACTGGTGACTTGAATACTTGAGCCTGTTGTGTGTCAGTATTGTGTGTTCTTCTCTGCAAAACTATCTGCTACCCTTGTTGTCCTCCAGCCCACCTAGTGTGAGGAGTTAATCTGCTGCAGGTACAATTCTTTGTGTTTGCCTTAATTAAAATAGATGGAGCATCTGCCAGTTGAGGTCACTCTGGCTGGCATCCCATCCCTCCAGCACAGAGTCACTTCTTTGTTCCCTCAAGCTTGATGTTGTCCGTGCACTTCTTGAAGGCACCTTCTGTCCTGTTTCCCATGTTGTTGGTAAAGATACTAAACAATAATGATTCTAGTGTTAGACCCAAGAAGTGCTGCTCACAGCTGATTTGCCAGTTGTATTTCTGGCTGTTGATCTCTCTTCTTGGAGCCTGATGGTGCAACTTTCCAGCCTGACAGAGGTATTCCAGCCACTTTCTAGTCTGGTTTTTTTAGTCTAGTGTACAGTTTGTTCTAATAATGCGACAGGAGGTAAGCAGAACCAGTTAAGTCATGCAAGTGTTAAAAACTGAGAACTAAAGCCTGAAACAGTAAGTGATCTGTATTGCTGCTTTGTTAAGAGTTTGCTCAGCATTTTTGAGAAACCACATCCTTTTGAAATATCTTTGGTTGAGATCTAGAGTTACTTTCAAAAAAGTGGACAGTTGTTCTTAAGTAAAGAACTTTCTTACAAGATAGTTTCATAGATGTTTTACAACATGGGTTTTGGTAGTTAAATGATAATTTCCAGGATTTTTGGGCCACATCCCACTTGGATTTTCTGGTCTTTAATGTAGTCAGAGATTGTATGTGGTTTTGTAGTGGACTGGTTTTTCATATCTTTTGCATGCAGACTTGCAAAATGCAGTCATTTTTTGTAAAAATAAGTAGTTCAAGTATTATGTTTCCACTGTCAAAGGTAGCTTCTCATTCTGCTCTTCGGCTGGGCTAAACTGCATCCTTATTTTTATAGCTAAATGCATTTGGCATCGGTTTTTTGCAAATTTATTCTCTTTTTAGCTATGTTATAACTGGAGTCAAGCTAAGTAAGTGGAGAATGTCTCGGGTACTGTGCTTGCAATAAAGACCATTTTTAGGTGAGAATTGTAGTTCTTAAGCAAAATAAATATGTAAAATTTTTTTGCAAACTTGTCTTTAGCATTATAGCTATTTAGTACAGTGAGATTAGATTCTAATGTAGCTGTCAAACAGGAAAATTAATGTTCACTGGGTTTGTAGTTTGACTTACTGCTTCACCTAGAAATGGAGGAAAAACTCACAATAGTTGCACAGAACAGAGAGTGATAAGAGGAAGGGGAATCATAATTGATATTCAGTTGCATTATAAATGTTCTTAATTAGGTAGTGGGTAATATATTTTTCAATTCCTCTCGTTTTTCTATTTTCTGTTAATGACATATCAAACAATAGTCTTTTAGTATTTAAAGTCTTTTTTGTGTATTAATTATATGCAGTAGCATCTGGTAAAACTGAATTATTTTACACTTCTTGCAACACCTTAATTTTTAGGAACATGACAAGAATAACAGTGGGTACTTTTATCTCCTCATACTGTTGGGAAATTTTTGACCTTTTTTTTTTTTTTTCCTTCTAGATCTTTCAAAAAACAGATTTACTGAAATTCCATCTGATGTCTGGTTGTTTGCACCACTGGAAACTTTAAATTTGTATCACAACTGCATCAAATCCATTCCAGAATCTATTAAAAACCTGCAAATGCTTACCTACCTTAACATTAGGTGAGTTAGACTCAATGATCCTAAAGGTCTTTTCCAGCCTAGGTGATTCTATAATGCTAATGCTTGTTATTTTTGGTCTTTATATAAATTATCTCATTGGAGAGGTGCCATTCTGCTTCATCAGATCATTGAATGCCCTTGTGCTCTCATTTTTCACAGATAGGTAAAACTGTTCTGTTGTTTGTTTGCCTTATTTTTGGTGTTTTAGTTGTTGCTTCCTTTGTGGGAATTAATTGACTGCATTACAGAATTTTCAGTCAGTAAACTGTTATATGAGGATAAGGAGAGTTTGCAAAGTTGTTTTTTTTCTGTTTTTCATGTTACGCAGACAGACAATATTTAAAACCTGCATATGTAAAATATTGCTGCTCTCAAGTGGGTAGGTTACTCTGGCCAGAATGCCCTACTTATTTTGCTTATTATTTACATTTATTGCTGTATTGCCGTTCTTAAAATTGGAAAACACATGGTTGGTTCTTCTCAGAAGAACAGAAGATGAATATGAGTGCTGAAATGAGAGGGAATCTAGAAGAACCCTCCTAAGAAGAGCTGAGACCCTGTTTTCCACAATAATCCCTTTGTCTTATATCGACAACATCAAGTCCAAAACAGTGTTCTCAGCTAAAAGCTATTTAATATTTGATATTTGATTCCAGAATTTATTTTGAAAAACCATTTTGATTTGATCCTTGGAAAAGAAAACAGTAAAAAAAACCCCAAAAACAAAGAAAAAAAACCCAAACACACAATCCAAACAACCATAAAAAATAGATTTAAAAAGTTACAAATGTCACTACTTACAGTAATAATTTAAGAGTAGTCTGCTCTAAAGAGGATTATTGATATTAATAACTGCAGTATTTTCTGAAACAAATTTGACATAACTTCACAAAGCAGCAACAGCCAGTTTCTCTTTTGATGGTGATTGAGGTGCTGACTACCATTATTTACACAGTAGCATGTGTAAATGGGTAGCAACTGGGCATTGGTGTTACTTCAGCTTTTCTGGTCATTGTTTGCCTTACTGTGCTTTGTCTTCATTTTTATGCTGATGTTTGAGGACTATTTTTGCAGTGCATGAAGGTGTGGACTAGAGTAGTTGAAGAACAAGCTATAATCCTGGCTTACTAGTTTCAGTATTTTGCTGCAGAAGAAAACCACATGATCCCAAAATCTAATTTTTAATTCAGATGAAATGTATGGTGCAAGCCATAGTGAAGTAGGCATCTCTTAAAAAACACCCAAACAAACAAACAAACTTAAAAAAAACCTCCAAACAAACAAAGCAACAAGAACAAGAAAACAGAACCAAAAACCCAAATGAAAAACCCCAACCAAAAAAACCCCCACAACCAAACAAAACCAAACAAAAAAACCCCAAAATACCTCAAACCAACTGAACAAAAAAACACCTAAAGAAAAACAGAGGAAATCTCAGTGATGCAGAGAATGACTGTTTCATTGCCACATTTTTATAATCAATTAAAACATGTTTACATGCATATTATATTTTTATTTCTCATGCTTTCTAGCCACAAAGCCAATCATATCTGCTTTTTGCAACGTTAAAAAAAGATAACTTGTCTTCATCCAAAACTTGTATTGTTCACTTAGAATTAAAAGAATAAATACATTATGTTTATAAAGATACTGATAGAAGCTTGCTTTCCTTTTATGGTATTAAAATGGCAGTACTACTTTGAAGCTGAAATGTTGCAAGGACAATTCTTTTTTTTTTGCTGGTTGGTTTTGCAGCCCTATGAACTGTAGTCATGCAGAAAAATAACATAAACAGCTTTGTATTTAAAAAATATGAAAACATGCTCTGCTATATATCAGTTAAGCAGTAAAACTGCTTAATTTTTCTTAGTGTGAACAGAAATGTCAGCACTTACCAAAAAAAACAAGCAACAAAAAGCTTTTCTTTTTTTTTCTTGTTCTTTTTTTTTTTAATAAAACTGACCTCTACCCAGTTGTAGATTCAGCAATTACTGTATTTTTTTAACTTCAGTGTATGAAAGGAATTACTTTTATACCATATCTGAACAAGCTAGAGTTGTTTTTCCAATGGTCTTTTTAAAGGCACAAGTACCATATTTAAAAAATTCTATGTATTCCTAGCAGTGACAGTCTGCAGTTTTTTCAATATGGATTTAAATAAAATTGCCAGTAACTGTATATTTCTTATGTACATAGCAGATATACCTGTGTGCCCTTGGAAAATTATATAGAAAAAAGAAATAATTTTTTAATTAAAACTTAATTCCAATGTTCCTTCCAAAATATTGCTCAGCAAATTAATAAGTAGATGTTAAGGGCTTTTTGTGATGACTTGGGAGTGACATGACTACAGAAAAGGAGAAGCAATGGCTTTGTTGATAAAGTTCTGGTTTGCTGAGAACATGAACTTTACATTGGTAGACTGTCAGATCAGGTGGTCCTTCTGAAGATATCAGAAAGCAGGGTAAAAGTAAACATCAACAATATTATTTCTTTTAACAGATTTCTCTGTGCATTTTAGTGTTAGATCCAGTTACAGTATGTACTTAATTCATCAAGTGAAGATAGGGACCTAAAATTCACATATCTGAGAGAGGCTTTATCTGGTGAGGAATTCATGATGGTGGTTGCAGCTTAAATTTAGATGAAACTGAAATAGGTAGAGAATACCTGCTCTAATAGGAAAAAATTTGTCCAATGTGCTTCTCAGACTCCCTGTCAGGCTTAAAAAAAAAATTATAACCTAGCCTTGCTTGTTCATTTTTCTTTCTTTCAAGTCGAAATCTTTTATCAACATTGCCAAAATACCTGTTTGATCTTCCACTTAAAGTTCTGGTTGTCAGTAATAATAAGCTGGTCTCCATTCCAGAAGAAATTGGGAAATTGAGAGATCTAATGGAATTGGTAAGTACAGTTGTGAACTATTGCACTAAGTAAACAAACTAGAAGTAGTTTATTTACAGTATAATTAAAAAAATATAGAATTATAAAATATAAAATTGATTACTGCTTTTTCTTAGTGCTTGAGCTTAAATTACAGGTGTGATATAGTACAGAGTTTAAAAAATGGGGTTAAACATAAACCGGTATGTTAGGTTAAGTTAATCTTAAGAGGGTTATAAATAAAATCACTCTTCAGATTATTTCAGGTCCCTCACTTGTGTGTTGTTAAAAATGGCAAATTTTTATTTTACCTTAATTACAGTAATTTTAATTCTATTTATTTTTCTTACGTGCTGTAAGGAATCCTCTTTCCAGCTGAAGAGTTTATCTCACCTTACTGTACTCTTAAACATGTTATTCTATTCATTTGTTGTTGTCTTTTTCTATGGGACTTTGTTTCTTGCCTTTTTTCTTATTCCATCCCATTTCTACCTCCTTTGTTTTCATTGGGGTGTATGGAATGGTGTGTAATATTCACACCTGAGCTTTCTGTGCAACATGGTTTTATCCTGTGGCACAGTAAAGTTTTGTACTTTGCTGTCCATTGCCTTCTTTGTATTTCTTAATATTCTTGGCTTTTCTGATTTTTACTCCATGTTCATTCAGCTCATGTATTTTGGAGAACTATGTACAATTATTCAATGACCTTGCACTTGGATTAAGTCTGGTTGGTTTGTTTATTTGAATTTTTTTTTTTTTTTTCCCCCCTCAGTATGTATTATTTCCATGACCATTGCAAGCAGTCTGTTCCCAGAGTAGCTGTGTATGCCCTGGAGATTTCTTTTAAAGTGACCTAATTTCTGAGCTTTTTTTTTTTTAATTAGAAGTAATATGAGAGATTCTGAATATTTGTAAGACACTTCTAGTGTCCCTTACTCTTTGCTGAGAAACTTATTTATGAGAAGTTCTTCAGAAGGGCTGTTATGATACTTTTGGCTTATTTTTCAATACTGTCAAAACCTAGAATGTGTGTGTGAAGAAAGAATAAGGACATACTAGAGAGTTGCATTACAGTACCTGTATTATACTTGCTTAGAATGTTAAGTAATATATATATACACACATTGAAAATAATGTAAGCCTTGAAGCAGTGTGTTAGGAAGATGCTTTTAGGAAGGGAATTCCATCTTAAGTTTGATGACATGGACAGGAAAGAACTTGCAATAGATACACAACACTTGATCCCAAGCAGCCTGTGCTTTCTGAGACATCCGGATATATACAGACATGGTGGTCGGCAAAAGCAGGTAAGCAGTGCCTCAGCTGAAGAGCTGGAAGTATGTAGTGGAGAAGGAGGCTGGATTTCTCTGTTTAAGGCCTGACATCTAGTTGCTGACTTGAAAATCAGTTTCTGGTTTTTCATCAGATAGATTATAATTGTTATCCAGTTTAGGAAGCTGGTCTCTGAAGTCATTGTTATTGAAACAGAAATTAAAAAACCTTAGAAATGGTTTTACATCAATGTGATTGTTAGTCTGGACTACATAAAAGTTAGTAAGTGTCAAAAATAGCTATAGTCTGTTCACTTGGAGCAGCTGTTGTCACCCTCTAGTGCTTGTATCCAAAAAGCTGATGAGCCTGCTATCGCCCTTTGTAAATTTTTAGTTGCATGGATTACTTCAAGGTTTTGTAGAGCAGAAGAATTTTTGTAAAAGGAATAGAATGCAAATCATTTGCCAGCAGTAGCCCAAGAAGTTTTTGACTTATTTAGGAACTACACCAGAAACTACTGATTCCTAGGCTACATGTTTTAGTCTCAAAACCAGTCTTTCATCATTCACTGGTTTTAACTTTTTGAATTGAGTTTCTGAAACATGATCTAAATACTGTTAAGGTACTTATTCCCTTTGAGGGGAAAAAAAAAAAAGTTTTGTTTTTGTTTTTGTTTTTTTTAATAGCATGCTTTATACTAGTTTTGATAGCAATTTTCTTTTGTTTAATTGAAGATGTTCAGTTAAATTATTAATTGTGTATTTCTTAGGATATTAGCTGCAATGAACTTCAGGTTCTTCCACAGCAAATAGGAAAATTGCAATCACTTAGAGAATTAAACATAAGAAGAAATAATCTCCATATGTTGCCAGATGGTAAGCTACTAGTCTTAATTTCTTTGATGTAGGTAAATTAGGTAATGTGTTAAGAAGATATCTGATTCTTTCTTTTTATTTCCCCCAATGCAGAATTAGGAGACCTTCCCTTGGTAAAACTGGATTTTTCTTGTAATAAAATTACAGAAATTCCAATTTGTTACAGAAAGTTACGTCACTTACAAGTTATAGTTTTGGATAACAATCCAATGCAGATACCACCAGCACAGGTTAGTATTAAAGCATTCTGGTTCAGAAATTTCCATTAGGACCCTAAGAAAGAGGGAGCTTTGAGTTATACCAATCAGATTTTCATTCTTTTAGCTCAGTTTCTCTTAGTGGGAAGCTGTGGACACAAACTCAGCCTAGAAAGTATTTGTCGGGGTGCATTTTCAAAGTCATGCTATATAATTAAGAATTTTTGGGTTTTGTTCATTTGTTTCCCAACAGATATGTTTAAAGGGTAAAGTACATATATTTAAATTCCTCAGCATTCAGGCGTGCCTCAGAATAGATAAAAAACCAGATTCTTTGGATCTTCCATCATTAGGTAAACGAATCCCCTCCCAGCCACTCACAGACAGGTGAGTAGTGGGTTTTTTGGTTTATTTTCCTTCAGCATTTACTATGAAGTGATCTGTTTATTACAGACAATAGCTGTAGTTTCAATATTTTAATTGTCCTCTTTTTAGGAGTCACAGTATTTATTTTTTAAGATGGTTACTGGAAGCTTAATTGGCTCATCTGAGTTGCATGAAAAATTTTCATTGTACTCGCTAACAATTTAGAAATCAGAACAAAGGTGTATTCTACATTTATTTATTTGAAAACTCAGTTATTAATTTTCCAGATAGATATGTCAAAACAGTAGATGAGAAGTTCCAATAAACATCCTGAATAGAGTTTGTCTGTTGGATGGAAAGTCTGCCCTTCAAATGTATGTTTTAAGGGAAACTAACTTGAACATCATTGAAATACTGTGGGTTTTTTTATTACATTAGTCAAGGTCAAAAAGTGCAAAATATTTTGTTGGATTTCTGCACTGAGTACCTCTTGAGTAATTAAAGGAGAATGGTTTTGTATTTTCTGTCAGTTGGTGTGCCATTGGAAACTATATGGAATAATACTCGCTGAGAACTTGTTCAATTAAACTTTCCAGGTAATCTTATGATGTAAACCAAGCTTCAGTGCATCCTGATAATGCTGCCAGTTCTGTATCTTTGAAAGGCATAAATTTGGAGGAAATATTTCATATTCAGCCAGAGTTAAACCACTGTAACATGACAAGTCTGTTAGTGAATGTGTATTTGCTATAAAAGCATATCTGCCAATACAGTTCAAGGAATTGTGTTCTTTTTCAGGGGAAGCCTTCTTTTCTGAAGATGGTATATTTGAATGAAATCAAATAATTCTAAAATTACATAGATACAGAGAGTACTGTAATTGATTGTTTCTACTTTAACTGTGCTTTGATACATTTTTCTTGCACAGCTCATGTAGGAGATTGTTCTCTGCACATGGGGCACTGTGCAAAAATTCTGTATCAGCAAGTGCACATGAAAAATAGAGAACATATTTTTAAAAGGATGTTTATTTTCTTTCAGAAAAGTGAAAATACTGTTTCTTTCATTCCTGTGTGTGTCTTTTTGTGTTGTTTTTCTTAATGTAGCATGGAAGACTTTTATCCCAATAAAAATCATGGACCAGACTCTGGCATTGGAAGTGATAATGGGGATAAAAGGTTGTCCACAACAGAAGTGAGTATTCTTCACTGTTGAATTTGTGTAATTTCTGGGGTTTATAATTTTTTCTTTGTATTTTGCATAATTTGAGAAATGCTAAGTTGCATTAACATTCCATGAATATCTCTGTACAGTTGAGCTTAATCCATGAGACTGCCAGTATCAGACAAAAAATATTTATATATTGCTTTAAATTTTCTGGTTAAGGTTTCAGTCCAAATTTCATACATTTTTAAAACTGAATTCTAACCTAAGGAATTGTTTGGATCTTCTAATGTGTGAAGTGCATAATCATTTTCTACACAAAGGACAACGTTTCTTTTGCTATTAATGAAATGAATGTACTTCAGAAAATGAAAAGTTTATTTGGACTATACGTGAGTATTGTGTATGTTAGTAATCCTCATTGTTTAAATTGTAGTAAACTTCTGGATGGTCCCCTAGGTTTAAAGTGATGAACAAAAATCCCTACACGTTACCTGTGTATTTGTAGAAATCCAGATTAAGGAGCTATAATTAATAACTGTGATATGAAAGCTGAATAGTGTAGAACAAAAAATTTTTTGGCAATTGGTGTTATTACAAATGCAGAGTGATTATTAATGGGACAACTGTAGAACAAGAAATACTACTAGTTGTGTGGTGTGGGGTGTGTTGTTTTTTTTGTTGGTTTGTTTGAGGGGTTTTTTGTTGTGTGGGTTGTTTTTGTGTTTTTGTTTGTGTGGTTTTGTTTTGGTTTTTTGTGGGGTTTTTTGTTTGTTTGTGTGGGTTTTTTGTTTGGTTGTTTTTTTGTTTGGTTTTTTGTTTGTTTGGGTTTTTTTCCCCCAGTTGTCAGATAAGTCAAAGTAGTTTGAGGCTTTAGATAAGAAATTACTTAAGTACAGTTTACTTATTCCACTGACCAGGGCTTGATAGGACGTTTTTGAACAAAATACTGTATTTCAGTATTATATTACATACTGAACAGTTATCTGTCACTCCTTTAAACTAATTCTCTTAAACCCCGTTCCCCTCTCTCCTCCCAAAAAAACACTTACAAAAAAACCCCACCTCACTTGATGTTACTTTGTCTGTCTGGGAAGCCATCCCTCACAATAGGGTCATTTGCACTTCAATTTATGAGTTCTTAGAAAATCATATAATAGTTTAATTTGTGTTTAAGTTCTGCATTAAATGTAACTGTCTTTGCAGCCATCTGATGATGATACAATCAGCCTTCACTCCCAGGTATCAGAATCAACAAGGGAACAGACATTAAGGAATGAAAATCATGTAATGGGAAGTAAACTCGATCCACAGAAAGGTAATACCTGTTGCACATCTGTCATCATGTCACAAAAATACTTTTGCTTAAGTGATCTAATCTTGTACAAAATTATATGATCACATGTTGACATTGTATTTCATAATTTCAGAAGAAAATGTGATAATCATAAATAGACAAGGCTAGAAAGAAAAAGTTTATTTCTATCTCAAGAAGACAGATCAAGATAAATCTTGATCTGCTATTTTTCATAAGTACTTATTTCTATCAGGAATAACATTTGGTTTAGAGAACTGTTTAATAATTTTTCCATTCTTCATCAATCCGCACTAGACCAGGAGGTGTATGATTACATAGATCCAAATACAGAAGAGAGAGCTGTTCCTGAGCAAGGAGATGTACAGACTGGACCATTGTTGTCTTATGTCAAGGTAACTTCATAAAAGAAAAACTGTTTAATAGGGTTAGGTTTTCTTGAATTTAAGTCTAACTTTATTTTTCATTCTATGTAAGGAACGGGGAAAACATCCTGAGAAATCCCATAAAATAGAACAGAATGAGGACTGGGGAGATGAAAGAAGGTAAATATTAATCTTTTTTGCAGAAGGTTATACTGACAGTGGTGGCTAGGGGTGGTTTTGTTTTAAGGTCCTTGCACGTGAGGAAAGAAATCACATATTGGACAGATATTGCTGCTGCTTGCACAGAAAATAAGCTTACAGGAAGTGCTTCTAAGTTACAGTGCTGTAATGTAGCCATTTTTGTGACTTGCTTTACTGAAGTCAGGCAAGTCACTAATGTTTATTTTTTCAGACTTAAGAAAGAACAGCTGCTGGCTGAAGATGATGATGAACTCAAAGAAGTGACTGACCTGAGAAAAATAGCAGCTCAGTTACTGCAGCAAGAACAGAAACACAGGTATTACAATATTAGTTAAGATATCTTCTGTTAGAAATAAATTATTCTGTAACCTGCCATATACCCAAAAGCTTTTGATTCCTTATTGAGAAAATTTTTTTCAGCTGTTAAATAGTTAAAGTGACAGACTCTTTCAAAATACATCTGTTTCTTTTCATAAAATTGCTGTCTAGAGAAGCAGGGAAGAGATTGTGAGTCTCTTTATTTCCTGGTTTGATGTGCCTGAGCTTTTTTTTTTCAGCAGTCTACTTATGTAGGCACAGTTCATATAAGTAGATTATCAGTAATATGTTAAAGTTACTATGTCCTAGTTTGTATGAGTTATGAAACCTGCAATACAGTTTTTCTGACGGGTTATTTTTATTCAAATACAAGGTAATTTAGGTGGTACTTCCTCCAGTCAATTTGATGCGAGAGATAAATTTCCTATAGACTTGTCATGGTTTAGGGTCAGGATGGCCCCTTAGACCTATAGCAGATGCTCTCTGTTAACCCCCTTCCAAAAAGGAGAAGAGAAAGGGAATAAGGGAGGGAGACTTAGTGATTAGAAAAGGAAACTAGAACAGCTTTAATGATATAATAATAAAATAGAATATGTACAAATATATATAAAACCAGTATCGAACCCAACCCCCCGATGGTAATTACATCACTGTCACCACTGATGTTATAGAGCAGGCACTAGGGAGTCCCAGACTGGGACCAGCAGCAGATGGGAGCTGTGTTCAGGAGCTGGATTCTGGTACCAGATTCAGTAACACACTGATTGGGATAGAGGGCAGAATGGACAGAGTCCTCCTTGGATGCTCTGAGGAAGGAACTGAAAGAGGACCTGAGCCAAGCCAAGCAAAGCTGTCCAAGAGGGGAGAAGAACCCGAGAGCCCCCAGAAAGAGGGTGAGCAAGCAGGCTAGCAAGCAAACAAAAATAGCAAGCTAACAAAAAGCCTATAGACCCTTTGTAATCCTCTGCTTTATACCGAATATGATGTCTTTGGGCTGGAATACCTCGTTGGTCAGTTTGGGGTCGCCTGCCCTGTCCACTCCTCCCTGTAGTTGCGGCCTTTCACTTTCTGCACCCTCCAGTGTGGTGCACAAGATCCAGCAGTGGCCTTGGTCTGCACACTAACCCTTGGTAGTAACTCTAAACACAGGGTGTTATCACTGTCAGCAGCAGACACTGTCTGTGCAAACAGGCTGCTAACTTCAGAAAGTGCAGTTAGTTAGAAGAACTGAGCTGAAAAGTAAAATCACTGAACAGAATTAGTTCTGTTTTCACTCGAACCAGGACAAGACTGAAAGGGAAATTTGTTCTAGTATAATTCTCTTGAATAATGTTTGGCAATGACAGAACATAGATAATATATTATATACATATGTTATATAAAAATAAATAATTTGAACAGTTTAAGTTCATCCTGATGAACTGCCTGACTTTCATAGAATTGCAGAATGGTAGGGGTTGGAAGGGACCTCTGGAGATCAACTAGTCCAACCCCCCTGCCAAAGCACGTTCACCTAGAGCAGGTTGCACAGTATCATGTCCAGGTGGGTTTTGGATATCTTCAGAGAAGATGACTCCACAACCTCTGGGCAGTCTGTTCAAGGACTCCATCACCCTCACAGGAAAGAAGTTTTTCCTTATGTTCAGAGGGAACTTCCTGTGTTTCGTTTTTTGTCAGTTGTGCCTCGTGCTGTTGCCGGGCTCCACTGAAAGGAGTCAGGCCCCATCCTCTTGATGCCTGCCTTTTAGATACTGATCCCTGTCCTTTAGATATTGATAAGCATTGGTAAGCTCCCCTCTCAGTCTTCTCTTCTCCAAGCTAAACAGCCCCAGGTTTCTTAGCCTTTCCGTGTAAGAGAGATGCTCCCGTCCCCAGTCGCATTCATAGCTTTTTACTAGAATCTCTCCAGTAATTCCTTGTCTCTTTTGAACTGGAGAGCCCAGAACTGGACACAGTATTCCAGATGTGGCCTCATCAGGGCAGAGAAGACGAGGAGGAGAATCTCCCTCAACCTGCTGGTCACACTCCTCTTCTTAATGGACCCCAAGAAACCATTTGCCTTCTTGGCCTCAAGGGCACATTGTTGGCTCATGGTTAACTTGTTATCTATCAGGACTACCACTTCATGTCTGGTGTCACAATAGAGTGATTTATTGGAATATTATATAGATTATTATATATATATATACACATGTAGATTAAAGCAGTGTAAGAGAACAAGGTAAGAACTGTGTAAAAGGAAGAGCAGGAGGGAATACTGGGAGTTGCATAGCATTGTGGACAGGCTAGGGTAGGAATTGTTCTCTCTGGCTCCTTTACTAAGCAGGCAAATAAACAGTGAGGTACTATGGCAAGAATAAACTCTTTCCTAACAGGTAAAAGTAGTTAATAGTGGTTCATTAAAACAGTTCATTACTGTCATTCATCATTCCACAGTAATGTATTTAACTTAACACCAGCTTAAATAGTATTTTTGTATGAGATTTTGCACTGCTGGTTTTCTTTATGATAATTGAAATACACTTGAAGTTGTTAGAGAAATGAATATCTTAACACTATGAATTGCAGAGCTTTAAAAATTCACCAGTGTTTTATATTAAATATAATAGCAGTAGTGTATGTTTGTGTAAAAGATAAAATAGGTTTTACTTCTAACTCCACACAGTGTATTTAAGAATCTGTTGTTCACATTGTGAAGGGAAAAATAAGAATAAAATCTTAATGCTAATAGACTCTTACT
>JANHGN010025759.1:15533-43016 GCA_024605025.1 Megaceryle maxima | reverse complement strand
ACCCCACACACCAAAAAAACCCCATTTTGGATTTAATGATTGAACACCACACTTAAAAGAGCATGATTTCTGGATATGAGCTCTACCCGTACTTTGATTTTGCATACTCAGTTTTGCATTGTATTTCCTGGAAGACAATTCTTAACACAAACTACAGTGATTATTTTTTTTTTTTTCCCCTTCTTCCAGCTAAGCACATTATTTTGCCGTGAATTCCTTAATCTGCCGTGAATTCCTTAATCTGCAATTTTGTAAAGTTTCTTTAACTAAAAACTTTCCAGTTCCTTATTACACAGGAAATTCAGATTTCTTTGAACTGCTAATCTGACAGATACTGAACTTGCTGTTACTTCCCCATCAATATTCTCTAGATTTTAAACAGGAAGTTTCAGAAATTTCTGTGTTTGTTTTTGTTTTGCAAAGTATAAAAATAATGTTTTATTTTATTATAAACAAAGTATAATTATATACCTATTTTTTAGAAACAATGTAGCAGAAAAGTGCATATGCATATATGTTTGAATTAGCTTGAATAGTTTTTCTTTATATTTCATATAGTGAGTTTAGAAAGGAAGTGACCTATCTTACATTATCTTACATTAAGATTATTGAATGTACACTGATAGTGTCACTTTTTGTGCAAGTGTTGCATTAACATGTTTAGGTGACTAATTTTTTTTTCTTTTTTTCTTTTAAAAAAGCTCATTCTATTGTAATGAGCACAGCTTGTTTCTCATTTCTCATAAGGCTAATTTAAATAAGAATTCTCTCTAAAGATGAGTTACTTTAAAATAGCGTGTTTAAAATTGTTTGATAGCCTATGCTGTGAATATTGATTTTTTTTTTTTTTTTTAACACTTTTTTCAAGATATACTATAATTTAGTTCTGGAATGTACCCTCAAAATTAAGTTCCTGAAGACAAAATTTAGGGAGCAGATGGTGCAGACTGTTGGTTTACAGGCTTAACTTGTCATAATTCCATTAAATCAAGGCTCACACAGTGAGAGGTTTAAACTACAAACAAGATTACTGAGCTCAAAATTATCATGTCAGAGAAGTCTGATTGAAAAATCGTCAATCATTTGAAGTTAACAGTTCTACTGCCCTGTGTAATAATAATGAAATATAAAAAGGTGCTTTCTTCCATTGAGTATCTGGTGGTTTTCTATATTCTGATTCTTAATGCAGTCTAGATCTGTATATAATTCAGCATAAATATACTTGGATCACACTTTTGCATAGAAAGTCAGTGTAGAAGTTTATTAGTGCCTCCAAGAATTCAGAATTACTCATTCTAGTTGCCATTTAACATGACATTCACTTGAAAACATTTAAGTGTTACTTGATTGTTTTGTTATTTTTAATACTTTCAACATCCATAATAGCTCATATCTTCTTCTTGTGTGTGCATGTGTGGTGTTTGTTGCAGAATAAAAAAACATTTCTGAATCTCTGTAACTTTAGGGTTTTTTGACTGTTTACTATTTAGAAAAATGGAGCTTCCATTGGTTCATTTCTGCACTAGACTTTTCATTTTGTTCTTAGCCTGTGTTTCTTCATTTTCCACCTCTGATTTTTCCTTACATTTCCTTTGCACTTGCAATGTTTCTTACTCCGCTACCTTCTTACTTTCTTCTACTGACTGACTTCTTGTGCTCAATCTATATATCATTTCTTGTCTGCTTTAGGTTCACTATCTTCTGTCTTCTAATTTTAATGAACAGTGCGGCCTTCTGTGTTGAGGGCAGCAGAATTCTACACAGGTGTGAGATCAGTCAAAAAAAAAAAAAAAAGGGAGAAAAGAGATTTCTTTTTGGTATGAATTACCATGTTTTACTTATTAAAATTCAGAACTTGAAATATTTCAAGAGCTAGAAACAATATTACTGATTTAAATGGAAGCAGGATTGGGCTTGGATTTCATATCTGGTCATATAATTTTATGGAAAATGTCATCTTAATGTTCAAAACTTCTTATTTACAGGAAATGTTATGCAGTCAAAGTAACATTCTAAGGAAAATGCTTAACTACAAAGCTGTTGAATAAATTTGTTGTGTTTCTTTCTTTCTAGGCTTCTTAATCATTCAGTTTCAGTAAGTGCAAGGAATAGGCTGAAGCAGCCAATGGAATCTGAAAAATGGTATTGATATTACTTTAATGTATCACAGATTTCAATATTTTATTAATTTTTATATTTATTCTGTGTCACTACTGCCATCTTCTGTCATGATGTTTTTAGCTCAAGATGAAATAGAAGCTACTCAAAGAATCTGTTCTTAAGCTTATTTCAGACTTAAAAAAAACCCAATAAAACTCTTTCAAGCCTTTAGGGAAATTGAAGTCATCCAGATACTAATTTGTGGGTCTGAATTTGACAGCAATTCAGATGCCTAAAGATAGGCATTCAGTGATGTTTTGGACATTCAGTTCCAGTCTGGAAGGTCATGTCTTGCATAGGTAACAACACTGTGCAGATGTGTTAGTTCCTGTGTTACATAAAAATGGCACTTTAGCTCTGCTTAGGCATCTAAATTTTCCACCCTGGCAGTCCTTTTGTGTTCATAAGAGCTGTTGGAAAAACGCTAGTGGGAGTTCAGTCTGCAAAACATTTACTATTTGTCACGGATGGCTGATGAAGAATCCATTGTCTTTAGGAGCTATACTCTCATGCTTTTTCTCTGAATTTAAAAACCAGAACAAAATAACACAACAAAATCAAGAAACCAAAACCAAACAAAAATATCCAGACCCTTGTCTTCAGAAAAAATAGGGAAATGGCAGCTTCCTCTATCTGACTATATGGGTGAGAGAGAATTTAGCAGTTTTTCAGCCCTCCTTCCCTAAAGGAGTTCTAGATCAGTTCTTTTAATCAATTTGGTCAAGAAATAATCTGTTTTCATTTTTAAGCTAAAGAAGGAGAACTTACTGGCAGTCTCCTAATGAGAACTCCATTTAAACAGTGGCTTTTGCAATTTTTGCCAGCTCTGTAATTTTATAAAATGTGTATCTTCAAAAGAATCTGTATCTGCTTGTGTCCAAGCCCTAAGTTTGGCTGTAAATCTTGAAGACTAAAGCCATAACTACTCTTGGTTATTGCTAGAGAGCACTGGGGCTGGTGGCAGCTCTCTACAGTACAGCTATGCACATCAGGAAAAGTGTTTACTTGAAAAGGGACGCAGTGTAGATATTTTGATGTGATATATCTTTTTTTGGGTATCTTTTCTCATTGCTATCTGTAGTTTTCAAGAGCTAGTTGCTTATATGTCCTGTGATTAAATGAACTGTAGTGCAACTATTTTTCATTTGCATTTGGAATTTCCAGCCCGTAGTTTCTTAACGTATAATTTCTGTTCTTTGGGACGCTCTCACCTCTTGGTAGTGTATGGCCTTCATGTTACAGGGTAATCCAGAAAAGATTAAATTTACCTTTTCCTGTTTTGTTAATGAGACAGAAACAGTTATGAGACTTAAAACCAAATCAAACAAAAAACAGACACGAGCAAACAAACACCCCTAAAAAAAAACCCCACCAGGTAGGTGTTGCAGGCTAGCTGTTGCTTTATTGCACTGATACATAGACTCCTGAACCACACACTGGATAAGGAACACGAAAATAACAGTACAAAGACTGTCCTATCCCCAGTCACAGTTAATAGGATGCATCTGTATCAACACCCAAAACTCAATTACTGCAGCAGTTCCTGCAGTTCTCAACTGGGTTGCTTATCACTGGACATGATTCAAAGAGATTTCTTATCTCTAACAGCTTTAAAAAGTAGTATTATTGGTTTGAGGCAAACAGAATTAAAAAGGAAAGAAAAGGAATACAAAGCAGCAAAAGCTAATTTTCCCTTTAGGATTTATTATAATTGTTCATGGTGTTATGTCCTTCTTGCATTCAATTCCCAGCTGTTAGCCTTTTAGTACACTGCACAGCTTCGAAACCAGCTGTCACAATGTGAATGAAGTGGTTGCTGGTGAGATAATAGAAGTGAATTTTACAGGAGGATTTGGAAGGAAAAATTTGAAGTGCCACTAAATGTAAACATGTTTATTTTCCCAAGAACCTTCAATAATCTCAGGCAGCCCATGTTCTAGTGCATTTCTTGAGATTTTGCAGTTTTACTGTCCCATCTTAAAATGTTTTTCCCTTCCCTACTGGTATGAAGTATGTGAGTCTCCCAAAAGTTTAAGAATAGATAGTTTGTCAGCTATGAAGAAAATGTTTCATTGGTTGCTTTGGGAAACAAAACAGTGAAGATGCATTAGTAATCTCTAAAGATCAACATGCTTAAGAAAAATCTTTATCTGAATAAAGTACTGTAGTGTGGAAGGTCTATTGTCAGTATATGGTAAAGGAGAGTGAAATAGGATGTGAGATTTTAATCAAGTGGTCGTACTTGCGCACATTGTGACATCATTATACAGGTAGACAAAAAATACTGTATTACTGCAGAGAAGCTGCTTTTTAAGTGTTCACTTTTTTGATATTCTAAAGTAATTTTGTTTTAAAATACACAGAAAAGTAGTAAATTTCATACTACTTTTCATCTTTATTTTTAGTGTTTCAACAGATGAAGTAAATTCTCCAGTGTTCCCATACAGCTGGCAGGTAAATACTCAAATATAAATGTAGTAGCATCGTATTTGAATGATTTTTGGTTTTGTATTTCTGTCAGAAAACTGTTATACATTCATATGTTTGCTTAAACACATAGTTATTGTATGTATGTAATTGTGGTGGAAAATATAAAATCTTTGAAGAAATGATGCTTCAAGATAATTTGACGTGTATGTTAAATTATAAAGGCCTTTTGTTTTAAGAGCATATAGATTAAGATCTCAAAAGGAGTAAGACATAAGTTTTACTTAGTTGGTTTTAGTATTTTTTTACATATAAATTTTATGTTCTTTTTTTTTTTTTAATTTCCAAATGGTTTAATTTGTGTAGGCCTTTCATTCCCCATACCTTACTGAGAAAATTTGCATGATATGATAAAACTGCAGACGATACTTCTAATATTTTAGATTTTAATCCATGAGGTATTTAGAGTTGCTTTAAATGGCCTGATAATCTAATATGAAGAAATAGTTGGAAATGTAGTATTAGTCTTAGGAAAGGGTCCCTTCAGATTGTCTGCTTTCAGTTTTCATAGATGTATTCATGCATATTCATTGTTAATTATAAGAATAAATGTACTGTCTCCTCAGAATATGTTGTATATTACAGTATTTTGAAATATTTCTTTTACAGCTAGCTGATGTCTATAATCTCTTAGATAGGAGCAGCAGACAAATACTTAAATTGTTGTCTTGTAGCCATCCTTTTCCTGTGCAGTGACTATTCAGATTGAGAATTTTGCTATGCTGGTGGCTAACCAAACTTCTGCTTTTTTGAAGTTATTTATGGCAGCCTTAGATGGCTTCCTAATTTACTGGCAAAAATTAGGTTCAATGCAGGAAAGGGTGTTATTTTCTTAAGAATTATTTAATAGTTTCTTTTTCTTCTATGAAATGGGTGTTAGGATTTGAAAGGAACTATTTGATTTCTACCAGAATCACCATTAAGACTGATACCACTTTCATGTTAAAATGCTAGTTCTGAGAGGCAAACAATTAATAATTACAGTTCATAATAATTTGTGTTAATGCACATGAGGTGTATTTACCTTTTATATAAAAATATTGCTGAACCTTGTAGCCTCTGGAAAACCAGAAGGATTCAGTGGATGAACAGCACTGGCCGGAAACACAGCCAGTGATTTGGCAGAATGAAGAAAGAAGAAGAAGTAAACAGATTAGAAAAGAGTATTTCAAGGTAATGGGGAGGAGCACGGGTGGATGATTTTATATGAGAATTGAAAAAAATATATAACTAAGCAGAGGTAAGAAAATCTCAAAGGTTGTCAAACTTTTAATTTTGCATGTAATTTATAGTTTATTTGGCTTTTTTGAGTTAATATATATATGTTCATTTAGGGTAATGTGAGTGTGCAGGAAAATCAGGAGGAAAAGATTGATGGAAGACTTTGGTTATCCTTTTGATAAAAGACAATAATTTACAGGTGTCTTCTGGGAAAGCCAGAACCTCAACTTCAGTTGCTGGTCCTTCCCTATCCATTCTGATGGATTTTTTTTGTTGTTGTAGTGCAAAGAAAATGTTCATCATGGTTATAATAATGATTTATGCATTTTGGTTCTCACTGCATTAATTAGCATTTTAGAGAGGAAATTTTGTCTGTATTACTTGCTGCTGTAGTGTGTACCATTAGTCACCAGATGTCAGTGTCTGCTTATTGCTGCTTACAGCAGCATTAGATAAAATTTGCTTTGGGGTATTGTAGAGAAATAGGAGAATTCTGACTAGTGCTGTGTTGAGGTAAAATTAATTTATTTGGTCTTTACCATCAAATATCTTTATCAAGTGCTAGTGAACTTCAAATAAATTAAATTCTAGGAGAAACAGAGCATACCATACATCTCAGATGCATTCTTATGATTATAGAAATTCTTTTGTTTCCTGAAGAGTTGACGGAGTTTTATCCTCTTTCCATGGTTTTCATCCCTAAATTAATTTTGCCCTGCAGTCTTTGAGGGGAAGAAACTTCTGAGTAAATCAGAATTCAGTCATTTGACTCATTAAAAAGCTGTGCTGTTTATACAGAACCACCTGTATTAGTGATTCACTATAACTTTAAAGGATGTCTTTAAATGTTAATACAAATTTAAGTTTTCAGCTCTATGATGGAAGCAGATACCCGAAATCACATAACATACAGCTGTAGACATATGTCAAAAGTGAATTAAGCAGACTATACCCATAACAAAAAATCAGTATGACTGATATATTTCATTTGCAAAAATAAGGCAATAAGCAAGTGAAACAAAGTCTGTCTTCCATGGCGAACTGAAAAAAAAAAAAAAAGATATGCATCACTGCTGTTGTGAGAGAACAGTGAAAATTTGTATTGTGTCTGTGTTTTCTTGGCAGAAAAGCTGAATAATCACATTTGTACTGCCAAACATGAATATCTTAATAATACATGCCAAATTGCTGCAATGGGCATCATTAGAACAGCAAAAATTTACTTGTATTAGCATCCAGAAGTATTTATAGAGCATCTTTATTATACGTATATATTTTTATTGTACAATTGTACTGTGCAGCAGAAGGGTATGAAAATGCCTGTGGTAATCAGAACTCTTTCTCTTGTGGCATTGCATAAGTTTTTCTGGAACCTGAAATATTTGTTGTGCTAAATATGTAAAAACAATCTTAGTATGAACAAATTTTTTTTTTCCTGGAATAGTTTGTACTTGTTTTAAATCCTAGCAACATCCAAGCTGAAATTCTTGTTAGTGTATCCACAATGGAAAAGAATTACTCCATGCTAGCTTTGATATGTTTAATTATAGTGGAAAAACATGATCACAGAACTGGCCAAAGGCCTGATTAAACAGAAGACAGCAACAGAGGTCTGCAGGGTATAGAAAATTAGGCTTTGCTTTATCAGCTGCAAAAGTAATATATTCGTTTGTACTGCAAACATACAGAAAATAAACCCAAGAAGAGAAATACCCAGTCATGGATATATGTAATAGGTCTCTTAAGTGACCACAGAATTTCCTGCCGTCTGTACGTAGTTTAATAAAACAAAACAACAATCAAAGCAAAGTCCACAAAACTTTCACCAAAATCCCTCAAAACAAACAAACTGGAACCACACCCTCCATGCCTTCACCAAAAAACAACAAATAATCCATCAAACCAACAACTGACACTTTATCCAGTCGCTCTTTAAAAGACATGTTTAATTTGTACAGAAAATGGAATGGCAGTAAGATAGCTAACAAAAGCTGTTCGTCCTGGACTTCCATTTTCAACAGAGATGTCCTTCAACATTGTTGTAAGCATTGTTCAGCTACATGTTCAAAAGTTGTTGAAAATTCAACTCTGTAAAGCTATTCAGTTTTACAGTGCAACATTTCTCAGATATAACTTTGAAGAAGACAAGCACCTTCTAACAAACATAACTTTCTATAACAAAGCTATGTAAGTTTGGTGGTTTATTTTAAAGAACATAGTTGCAGGTTTCTTCCTTTTCAAGAAATTCTAACTAAAAACCTATATGGGTAGTTCTAAAGGTTCTGTCTTTGAAGAAAAACCTTCCTTCCAGTTCCAGGGTTAGTCTCTTAATGTAGCCTGTGTTATGTATTATACCAGAAAGGTGGGTTGGATGGCTGTTGTGACACACAACACACCTATCAGTTTTGTGGTGATGAATCCTTTTAATTCTAGCTGCAGAGTTTTTTGGGGTTGTTTGGGGTTTTTCTTGTCTTTTTGTGTGTGTGTGTGTGTGTGTGGTTGTTTCTGGGTTTTTTTTTGTTTTGTGGGTGGGTTTTTTATTTTTTTGTTTGTTTTGTTTTGGGGGGGGGGGGTTTGGTACACTTGCTTTGCAGACAGTTCTGTAATTTCTTTAATGCCACGTTTGTAAATTTCTTCCTCCAATCCCTCCTTCCATTTCCTACACTTTTAGGATAATCAGGAAGTAGGACAGTGATGAAGACAGTGGACAGGAAATCAGACAGACTTGTAGAAAAAGTGCTGGTCTTAAATAGATAAATGTATTTGATGGGACTTTGAAGTTGTAAAGTGAATCTTGATTATTTCTTTGAATTTAATTTTTTACAGTGTCAAGTCAATCTGTCAAAGTGTAGCCAATCTTTAAGTTACATGACCTATTGTAAAAGTAACATTCCCAGGTTGCGTAATTTTTTTTTCTAACAAGTAATGCTTCAGAGGAGCAGTTAAGATCTTTTCACTTGGATCAACTGTCATGTGCAGAGTCCACATTATAAAGATATTTAGTTTTGAAATGCTCTGATCAACATAATGAAGATCTTTACTAGCCTAGGAACTAGAAGTTCCTTTTCCGTTTTGTTTCTTTTTTGCCCCTTTGGTTCTCTAACATTTTTTCTCAGCAGCTTCACCAGTAATAAGTAACAGCTGAGTGATACCAAGCCATTTAGTTCAAATGAAAACCATACTTCCATTTTAAAGTAATAATTGTGTGTGTTTTGCAGTATAAGTCTTCCAGAAAGAGTTCAAGTGGAAATGAAAATGATGAGGTGAGATATAGTAATTATGAAAATATTTAAGAAAATGTTTTACTCATTTGTCTTTTGTGAACACTACAGTCCACAGTCACAGAGCAGGAATACATTGACTAGAGTCTACACAAACAAACTTTACATTCCAAAGCTATAGCAGAAATAAGTATTATGCTCCTTTATTTGAAAAAAATGTCATCAAGAACGTGTACTGGGGAAAAGTAAGACGCTTACTTGTTTTGGTAATAGGAAAGTTAATTCACCTATCAAGTGAAAGTAATACAAAAGTAACATTTGACATAAACAGTGAACAGTGTTTCCTTGACAGTGTATCCATGTTTTTAAACTCAAGATGATGCCAGCTTGTCACATACTTGACAAATGTTGCGTATCTCATGTATTATTTCATAATTTCATGTTTCTTGTTAAATCATGTTTCATTTTTATAATTTCATCTCTTTCATTTCTTTTAGCAAGACAGTGATCATACTAATGTGTCCCCACAGTCTCCTGTGTCGTCTGAGGTACAAGTTTGTGGTTCTGTTTTTCGTTCATCAGACATTCCTTTTACTTGCTCATTATTTGTCACTGTGTTTTCCATGCGGCTATAAAGCTGTTAAATTGCTATTTCAAAGGAAACTAAAATATTTCTTCATGATAAAACTTCAAAATCAGACAGAAAGTAGAGACAGATTTTTTTTTTTGCAACTATCTGACCTCTCCTAAGATTTCTTCTTTTTGAGTGATGTGTAGAAACGCGCATTGCTTTCCCTCCATCTTTCCTAATGAAAATAGCTAATAAAAATTAAATTTGCTGTGTTTTGTAGGTGTCCCTTATGCACTAGCCATCCAGAGGATTTTAAGTAAAACTTGTGGTTTAATATTTCATTTATCACAGGGAGCTCAAAGGTACTGATGCTACTTAGGGAGTTTCATCCTTTATGATTCTGTCACCTTTGTGGTTCAGCCTCGCAGCTTCATGAACTGGTCTCTTTCCTTTTTAAGGAATGTGCATATAGTCTTACTGTGGTTACATTACCCCACTGAGCTCTGAGTAAAGCATACCAAAGATTATTAAAGTTTCCACCTCCTGTCAACAAAGAGCCCGAGGGAGCAGAATGAAAACATCTCCCAAATAGAGTGAAATGAGTTAAAATAAGGATATCTCATGTACGTGGCAAATTACTGAGTGCATCTCTGTTTTTAGATGGTGAGAGGAGGAAAAACCTGATCTTCCTAATTGAAAGTAAACATTTCTGAAGACATATTTTGATTCTAAGCATCAGGGGGATATTTGCATTTGCTTACAGCTGGCTTAGAACTCTGTTCACAGAATCCTTTACAGTAGTTTGAAATGGTTTAGAGTAGATTTTAGGTAATTTGCTGCTGCTTTTCTAACTCAGTATCATAATTTTATCTGCATGTAGGGAGATTACTTTCATTTATTTTATACTGTGCCCTTTGAAAGAGTGCATTACAGTTAAGGAGGACTCAGTTTTCTTAGGCAAGCATAATTTAAGTACTATCTTGATGGGAACAAAAATTCTTTTTAATGAAGAGACGAAAATTGACTTTATCTCTTTTAACAGGACTATGAAAGGACAGATAGTAACACTCATGGACCATTTGGTCTCAAACCAAGGTCAGGTAAGCTGCTCTTCACTAACATAGCATGATAGAACAGACGTTTATTTCCCAGGCTGGAATAGATGGTAAGGATACCAGATGCATGAATCAGAATGAAGAGATGCCACAGTAGAGCAATCCATTCAATGTACTTATCACAAGCATAGTACTGGGAAAGATGTAGACAGCTGCTGTGGCAAACAAATAATTGAAAGTTCCTGAAGTTGCACAGCGATTCCTTTTTTAATTTTTTTTTTTTTTCCCCCACTGACTGACTTTGTGCATATTTAGTCAGTGTCAAAGAACAGGGAAACAGCATGCAATTGTTCTTGAGACCTGATGGCTGAAGCAGGCGAATTTCAAGAGAAGTAGATTTTTGTACTTCATCCTATGAAAGCATGCTTTGAGCAGAGCTTTGCCAGGAGCTTTATGGTGTAGTGCTTTGTTGCACCCTGACTCTTCCAACATTCTGCCATACCCTCATAAGAAAGTTGTATTGTCTAAAGCAGACTTTCAGTCCTCTGAAATCTAGGTGGAAATAATAAAAGGTGTTTTTGCAGTTACAGTGTTCTTTTGTTTGCAAGTGTGTGTGTGAGTATTGGATGTCAACAGTGTAAAAGATAGTTTGGAAAGGCCTCTGTGCAGTCCTTTTTCTCTGGTTTTAAGGGAACAGTCTTTGTGCAAATTCACTAGAAAGAATGATCTCAACTCTTCAGTTTAATTTGGTGTTTATAATAACAAAGTTTGACCTTAATACTAGCCTGTGAGGCCCACTAGTAGAGTAGGTCTGGTCTAGTAGAGTATGTCATGCAAATGTCTTCTTCAGGGCCATTAAGTCACTTGAGAAAGTCACTTGAGACTTGTGAACAGCTGCATGAAACTTCTGTGCCAGAGATAGTTAGGTAAGTTGTATGTAGCTGGACATGCCTGGCAGTGATCATTTAGAGGCTTATATGTTACCTACATCTTTGGATGCAGGAAGGTGCAGATTTGATAAGAGGAAACAGGCTTGTTAGTGTTTTTCAATCCCTCTTTTCTCAGAGCAGTCGTAGGTTTTGCAGGAGCACTGCCAGATAATGTCTGTGAAACAGCAGCACCCCTTTCACTCAGTTCTAGGAAAGTGAATGGCATTTTGTTTCTTAGTTACAAGTCAAAATCTTTGTGGTTTTGGATGCTTTCATACCTACTACTGGTAACATGCAACTGTATTACAAACTACATACACTTATAATGTATAAAATCAGAGCAGTGCTTTCAGTAGTAACTGTAAAATCTGGTATTTTTGATTGTTAGATCTCTTGCTAAAATCCAAACTACTAGAAACAATACAGAAAGTTTTATAGGTGCGTTGATTTTTTAATTTTTTTTCTCTGTTGCTCAAAAGCATGGAGTAAAATACTTAATGATACAGTGCTATTGCTACAGAAATGTTGTTTGCCAGCGTTCTATAAAATAATTGTCGTTTGAAGGCTTTCTGACCGTGAAGAATAGTAGAGTGAATGTAATTCTTTAACTTGTGCAGACAAGACTTTCATATTTTTCAATTAGTTCTTTGATAAATAATCACTGTGTCACTGCATACGCACACCTAACACGTGCATATGTGTGTGTGTGTATATATCTTAAGTCATTGTGAGTCATATAAGGGAGTTCTGTCCCTTTTTTAGTCTTATAAAGACTCATAAAGACTTTAAACTTAGAAAAAAGTAAAAGAAAATGAAAATACTTTCACAGCTAGACTGCAAGGTATACTAGCAAAAGTGCAAATGGAGTTGTATATCTCAAACAGGTATCTGAACATTGAAGTAATTCTGTTTCCATATTTTCTAGTTATCCATTGGCACTTAAGGTGATCTGCATATTTTATTTGAAAGTTTCATAAACAGCATTTTTTACATCAGGGTATGTAAATATATTTGTTCTGAAAAGTTCTGCAGCTTTTTTTCACATTTTTATCCTTGGTGGTAGATTTTTAGTAATTGCATTTTTTTAATATGAAGTCCAAAAACTAACTTCACTAACATTTAACAGCTTTCAGTCGTGCATCACGTCAGGACTACGGTGCAGTGGATCCTGGATTTACAATGAGGAGGAAAATGGAGCATTTAAGGGAAGAAAGGGAACAAATAAGACAGCTTCGCAATGTATGTACCATTATTTACTATATGCATGCAGTGCACTTAGCTTGCTCTGTACCACAATTTAAACTTTTATTGTAAAGACCACAAATCATGACAGTTGTACAAGGGGATCTGTAGTGATATTTTTTTTTGTAAGCAATTGCATGTAACGGACTACACTGGTGGTATTTTTGGTCCAACTAAATTACCAGCCAGGAATTAAATGGGTATTTTAGCTGAAAAATGAAGTGAAATTGAATTATTGTTTTCTTTTTAGGTTTCTGAGGCTTCAGGTTTTCCTAGGGAGACTAAGTCTGCTTGAGTTTGCCATTTGACCTGAGATTTGAGGATAGGTAGTCATAGTCTTGTGCATAACCAAATGCTTTCTTAAGTGTAGAAAGTTGCTACAAGTCATAAAATACTAAATGGGATCTTAATTTCAGAATTCCAGTAAGTTGTTTTCTGTATAGTTCCATTGTCAGATATTTTAACAGTTACAGTTAACTGTGAATCACAGCAGCTTTGCTTTCCAGGGCAGTACTAATTGGGGGTGTGACTTCTATGAAGCTTGTTTGTCTTGTCTAGTTCACTTCCTGAGCAGTGAAGGTTTATTGCTGGGTTAGGTAAAAAACATTCCCCACTTCCCTTCTCTAGTTTGCATTGCCAGTGTATGCCCTTTTTGACCATCCTTCCCACAGCTATTTAACTGTCATATGAATGAGTGAAATACCCATGCCCAAAATGGTTGTGTTCTCTTCACACCCCCCCTTTTTTTTTTCTCCTCCTACTTGTAGTAAAATTGTGTGCGATTTCAACTCACAGATTCTGTACACTAACAGCTAATGAAGTATTCAGCCTAGTTTTTCTGTCCTTAAATTATGTGCTCTCCTGTTTTGAATATTAAGTTCATCATACAGCCTTTAGAGCTGTGTATCATGTTGACTGAATGTCTTTCTCAGCATGTGTCATTTTGTCATTTAAAAAAAAAAAAGGCAAACAAGCAAGCAAAGGGAATGTAAGGTTAATATTAGAGAAAAGAATGTTTGTACTCAAGAGTAAGTGTGAGTTGACTCCATTTACCTCACCTTAGTATTAAAATGTCCCTTTTAAAATGAGTGCTTTTAAATACCTTGGATTTAAAGTTATTAGAATTAGCTAATGTTGAAAGTAATGCAGTTATGGACTTTTTAATAGAATCTTGAATCGAGATTAAAAGTAATTCTGCCAGACGATATTGGAGCAGCGTTGATGGATGGAGTAGTTCTTTGCCATTTAGCCAATCACATAAGGCCACGTTCTGTTGCCAGCATTCATGTACCATCACCAGCAGTGGTAAGTCATTTATCTCACTTCTGTTGCATCTTATGTGAAAACAAGCTTTTGAAGTTCAATACTAAAAACATCATGAATCACATTTACCATATTAGTTCACTACATTTCTCACTTCAGTTTTTGTAAAAGAAGCATTAAAACAAGGCTCAGAAGTTGAGTTTGAGCTATTTTCATATACTGAGTCTTCGTAGACTTTATTTTACATTTTAGCAGCTGTAACTGAATTTGAATCAGAAATACACAATCCTTCACAAGTGTGTAATGAAGATCTAACATCCTGTCTTTACAGCCTAAACTCAGTATGGCAAAGTGCCGAAGAAATGTTGAAAACTTTCTTGACGCTTGTAAAAAATTGGGAGTTCCACAGGTATACTGATTGCTTTATTTATTGCCTTGTTATTAATAACCACAGAAAATGTCAGCAAATACTAAAGTTGGTATTTTTAAGGGGCTTAATTGAGGGAGCAATAGTAATTCTAACACTAACTAGGCAACCTGAATATGTGAAAATAAGTCCCATTTCTGTTCTGTGGCATGAACTTGAGAAAACTAATTTATGGGTTTCTAGTTAGTTCCTTATAATAAAAATAGTATTGTCCTCATTGAAAAATAGAATATCATCTAAACAAGAGAACTGATGTGAGAGGATGATGTTGTAATATTGGAAAGTCTTGAGTTTAACATCTTCCTTTGGCATGAATTTCAGTGTCTGACTGGGAAAAATCCTGCAATTACAGAAATATGTAGTCTAACTGATTTGCTATGATTTTTTTTTTTTTAGTATGGCCATAGTTGCAGCCCATTATTCATGCTTTTGTTACCCAAGTTCACTCTCTTACTTCCCTTTATGAGGGGGGTAAAAAATACTAAAGATCAAATAATTTTCTGCATGTTATGAGACACAAAAAAATTCCCTTGACCCTTTTTACCAGAACAAGAAATGTAGTTCATGGCATTAGAAGCCTGTGTAACTGCCCTTGCCACAGCTTCTATCTAGGCCTTTCAGAAGTTAGAGAAGTGAAGATTTGCCTCCTGAATTACAAGTAACACCAGCTAGCAGCTGGGAAAAGTTGCCTAACTTGTGCTGAAGGTTGACTTTCTTGGGGAATGGCTCATTAATGAGGACCCAGTCTATCAGCCCTTCCAAGTTTTCCCAAGGGAAAAGTTATCTAAAATAAGTCTACAAAACAAGGAAAGAAGGGAAGTAGGCCTCTGAGCCAGCGGTGCCCATCAGCCTGTTTTTCTTGCTCTGCTTATGAAATGAAGCAGTCTTTGGCTTTATGAAATGAAATGAAGCAGTCTTCTATATATCTTCTGATGATGTCATAGTTTAACTCTTAAAACAGATCTTAGATGTTAGTTTCTGACCATTCTGTTATTGTAGAGAAACGTGTGAAATTTAAGGCCAAAGACATTTTCTGTGCAGGTCTTACAGTGATGTGTGTGTGACTTGAGAGAACATGCCTTTTACCGGCCTTGGGGGAAGAAAAATGAATGAACCTTGATACATGTACTGCTTTATTTTGCAGGAGAGACTTTGCTTGCCTCATCACATTCTGGAGGAAAGGGGTCTGGTGAAGGTTGGCCTCACAGTTCAAGCTCTCCTTGAATTGCCTGCGTTGAAAGTATCTCAGCTTTCCTCCATGTGACATGACTTCTCGGAAGCTAGGCAGCTTACCATTTGATCTGTTGATTTGCTCTGAGGCAGTTCAGCTTCTTAACTTGGGAACATCCAAGCCATCAAAAACTATCTGTCCAGATGCTGTAGAGAGCCTTATTTTGGAGTTGTACATTAAAACCTTGAAGTCAGCTGACAGTTTAAAGAACATAGTTATTCTTTTTTAGTTTTGTCATTGGATGCATAAAGAGATTGTGGTAGCATCAAGTTCTCTTTCCAGTTAAAGTTAAAAGCTACCATTTAGCATCTCTCAGTGTTACAGTTAAATGCTGGATATATTTTCCTACATTGAAAATGTTGTTTGAATTATTTTAGAAGTATAAAGCACATACCTCCCTCACTTTAATCTTTCAAGTCAATCATCTGATGTAAGACAAAAACATAGTGGTGGTATGATGGTAAAAATGCAAGTGGCTGATCACTTACAATCCACTTTCATTCTTTCAGAAAGAGAATTTGCGTTCTTTATTTTTTGCACTCCTGATTGTAACTTACACACTTCTAACATTGCCAGTATTTAGTCTGAGTGTATGGTGATTACATAAAACAGTATACCATGGGAAAAGGACACAATTTATCAAGGTTTTTTCCAGTCTTCTAGGTTGGTGCCAAATATTTTTTTCAGTTGTACTGTAGATTGTTTACATGTGAAGTGCCTGTGTAATTGATAACTCTTAACAGTCTTAAACATTTTTGAAATTTCTTTGTTTAAAATAGATAAAATGGAAATTTTAAAATATTTTAATAGTTTTTTGTAAAATCAGCATGTGAAGATTTAAGTAATACTTCACATTTTTTGATGTTGGGTATTTTAAGTTTGTTGCACAATTTAATTGGTTATTTTGTTGTCTAATAATTAGAAAATACTGTAAATACTTTTTATTTATGATATTTAATTTGATAATACCTAGTCACTTTTGATTTAATGTATTGTTGGACAAGAAAAAATTTGTCTACTCCTCTTTGAGACAAATACACATGATGAGTAAGACATGAGGACTAGTGATGTGTTCAGAGTAATTTAGGACATTTTGATAAAACTGCCAAAATCTCAGGTTTACGCTGTGACTTTCAGGATTTTGTGTAATATTGCTCCTGATCTCACATTACATTTTTACAACAGATATATCCATTATTCAGTTGGGAAATATCAGTGTTTATCTTTTTAGTAGTTATGGGATTGTGTAACTTACACAAGTGTGGCATAGCACACAAATCAGCTTGTACAAATGTCACTGTGCCAAGACGTTAGACTTTTCTGGATAAATGTGAAAAAAACCCCAAACTGTAGTATTTTTTTTTTTAAACTTCTGTATTTTATATTTTTCTTTGCTTCTGCACAAATTCTTTGTATTTTGTGTACATTTGAAAGAATATGAAGTTGAGTTCTTCTCCAAACAAGTTGCAAATAATTTCAGAATTTTGGTAGTATATATGTTTGCATTAGTTTGTTCTTTATGAATAGGTAGCTCAATTAAAAAAAAAAAAAATTCTGTCACAGTTTTGCTATTTCAAGCTAAGTTAATTTTGATTGAGAGACGTTTGCCTAGCATATAACAAGATTCGATTCTGTTCTTTCCAATTGATCAAGACTCCATGTAACATAATTTATAAAAGAATGAGGGAGCGTTATCGTTTACTCCTTACTTCATCTACTGTAGTCCTTAAAGTCAGTAGCTGAGAGGAAAAAGAACCTTTTCCTGATTACAAGGCTTTTATCTCTTTTTTTTTTTTTTTCTTTTTTTTTTCCTTTCTTTTTTTTTTTTTTTCTCCCCTTCCCCTAGAAACATTACTTTAGAATCCATTGAAACAAGGTGATTCATGTGTAATAGTTTAAAACCCACTGTTTATACAGTGGAAAATACAGCTCATGGAAAGGCTGGTGTAAAACTTTTTGCAAAGTCCCAGATACAAATCTTATGTTACATAATTAGTTGTTTGAGGAAACTGGATTGCTTTGACCTTTGAAATATGATATTTCACATATAATTGTTTTTTTAATCATTCACAAAATACTCATTTTAACAACTTCAATCTCTTTTTCATTAAAGGAAGTATCTGAAAAGTCATGGTAAGAGTAACATGAAAACATAATATTTATTAAGCAAAATTCTTGTTATCTGCTGCATTTGAAGAAAACAACCATTCAAAAAGAATAAGCTGTTGTCTTTCAATTCCTTGATATGGTATTGAGAACAACAAAGTTCTATTACAGTATATTAGCCATAGAATTGCTAATTGTAAGTTGTCACTTTCAGTTATCTGGCTTAAACTGTTCTACAGTATTTCATTTGAATATGTATTCTGATCTAAAAGTAACGTTTTTCCTTCTAGAACTGAACTTACAAAGTTATATCACAGTGTAAACATTAATAGTTGCCTTGATGAAGCATGCCAGATGCTTACCTTTTTTTTTTTTTTTAATGAACTTATTTCTAAGTAACTTGAAAACTGAATTTGAAATTAAGGTACTCATTCTAAACTATATCTCTGAAGTCGAAAACTACTAAAATAGCATATTTTTTAGTAATCTGGAGTTCTTTCCCACAAACATGTTAGAAACAGTCTTGCTTTGCCATTCATTGGAAACTGTTAGGCCTTCTTCATGCTTAAGGGAAAGGATAATCATGACTCTTCCAGGGCTTCCTTTTTAGCACTGCAAAGATTAAGGCCTTCAAGTATCCTTAGGAGCAATCTGAGAAAAGGTCCACTGTGCCTGGATGAATCTTTTCTTTAGCTGCTTTTAGAAATAATAATAATTCAAAAGCTTGATAAAATTGATGATTCTTTTGTGATTTTTTTTTTTTTTTCTAGGAGCAAGTACAAAAAAGATGCTGAAAAGTTTGTAATTTTAAGTTTTAATTGTAAACAGGCTCGTGAAAACTTTTGCTGTCTCCCCCGTGTGAGAATTTGTCTATTATCCCCTTTCTCCCTTTTCATTTGATTCCCAGCATCACCTTATTTTTGTTTGTTCACAGATCTAGTGACTTCACATTGTTCATTACTGTGTGCCACTTTGCTCCTTCCTTTACTCTTTTTTTTAAAAATAAATTGCTTCAGTGGGATTGCTGATCTACTATGATTCCAGAATCTCTGCTCCCAACATTTAATATCTTTGAGATATCATTTTCCTATTTTGTTTTGCATACAAGGTCATTACTCTCAATACTTGGTATAGCTGATGGTTAAAAGCAGAGGCCTGCCTAAATCCTGTTTTAGATGCATTAGGAAACTGCATTAAGTTTTCCTAATAAAATTAAGAGTTAACTAGGGTGCTTTTGTTATTGTGAGTGCTATATAAAGTTACTGCAATAATGAACTGCAAATTGGAGTGAATCAACATACTGACAAGGCTTCTGACCTTGTATATTTTTTTCTATTTTTATGTCATTGGATGAAGTATGTCATGCATGAGTGATCTTTCATTTAAGCAATAATGTCCCAGATATTGAGAGATCTTTAAGCAATGACATTAAAATAATTGTTGTAAAGTGTGGTGACTTTCCCACATAGTGTCTCAGAAATGCTATATATCTAATACCTAATATTGTTAATCCAGTGTGCTATCTAGGACACTGCTGGGGCTGCAGAAAACTATCTATACCCATGTATTTGGTGGCTTTCCAAAATATAACCAAGAACTAAAATTATCATAAAATAGGGAGGAATACATTTGAAACAATAAATAACTAGGACATGAATCATAAGAATTTCTGAGTAAAATCCTAGTTTCACTGAAGCCAATGCAACTTATGCTCTGGCAGTGGGGTTGGACTCGAAGATCTCCAAGGTCCCTTCCAACCCCTGACACTCTTTGATACCCTGTGTGAAATATTTCATCTTGATATATGCAACACCTGAGCAGAGACCATAGCAAACATGGTTTAAACTTGTTTGCCAGTAGCAAAGCTTTAGTGTAAAATTCTTCACTAAAAATAGTGATCTCTGGTAAGCCAAAGGAAGCTGTAAAATGTTACACTGATTTATTTATTTAATCCAAATTTTCTGATATGCCACAGACAGTAATAAGACTTTGAAGCACAGCTTTCATCCTATGGGAAGGTATGTCACCTCAATAAAAATGCAAGCAAGGACTACTGTCATGCTACTTACTACTATCTTAATTGTTTACTGCACTTGAAACTTAATGTCAAATATCTTGCCATTTAGCAACAGTCTTCTCAGATTTTGACATAAATCTGTAGCCAGATTTAAACAGAAAATAAAATTTTCATTTAACCTGGTTTTGCTAAAAACAAATTTCCGCGTCTTCTCAGTATTGAAGAGGACAAAGGTCTAGCACTTTTTCCTGATTATGAACGGTAGAAAACGAGCAAAAAAAGGTAAATAAACAAAACACCATCTCAACAAACGCAAAACTGGTGTAATATTTCCTGTTTATGGGTGACTCTGGGGAAAAAAAAAAAAAAAAAAAAAAAGGCGTTAAGACCAGGAATAGGAATGACAGAGTTGTCCAAGGAGGGAGTGTACTGTCTTGGATTCATGTTGAATCACTTCACAAAGAAAAGCCTTTGGATTTAGAGAAACAGATGTTTTGTCACTGCTTTGTGCTGAGGAAGGAGGATCCTTAAGTACATGGAGCTTTCCATAGAGGTTACAATAACAAGAAATTTGGCATATTTGTTTTCCCAAAGACCATATAGTTTGGATAGCTCTGTTCCAGTGCTGCAGAAAGCACTCTTGTGTAGAGGACATTGCCCATTTGAAGCCCAGGAGAGGGTACCTGGCTGGTGCTATCTGCACTACCCTCTGGCTTTGTAGCAACGAGGCTGGACTGTGTGGTGCAGCTTCTGAAGGAAATGCCTCCCTGCTTCATGCTGCATAGGCTGCATAATTCTTCTAAATAGATGTTTGCAATCTGAATAAAAACACTAAGGCCAACAGTAACTTTACTTGAGAGTAATAGATCAGGAGATGTTTACCAGTATTTAAGTACTAGTGAGTAACTAGTGCGAGACATGGGAAGCTTCCTCTAGGAACTACAGATCTTCACTGATTGAAAATTGTGCCATGATTCTTAACAGATTAATGTCATCCTTTCATGTGAGTGAATCAAAATAGTAATACTACTTCTTGTTTCATATGGAACACTCTGTCCAATAGATGTAATTCATTTACAAATGGAGGGAAAAGCAAACTATATTTTTTAATCAGGAATTTTATGGCACAGATATTTTTGATAAAAATAAATATGAAAGTAGAAAATTCCTCCCTGTGAAGAAATTTTGATCTGATCTTGACTGCTGAAACAGAGCATACATCATTAACTGAATTTTAGATTAAATTTGTCTCTTCACAAGGAGCACTTCTGGTTCCTCTCTTTCTTACAGAATAAAATGCCACTATAATTTTCTTTTAAGTGTTTCACATAGAATTCTGACAACATGTTACATTAAAATTGTGGTTATAGGCAGTGTTTATTCCTTTTGACTTTTTTTTTTCTTTTTTAAAATGGGAGGCAAAGAGGGGGAAATTACTATAAACTACCAGATTCATTTCTCTGGAAGGAATACAAGTTGTTATAAAAATGACATGAATAATTTTCAGTTCAATTATGTTACAGTCAAGTAAATTTTCAAAGAATAATTTTAAATTATTTTCTTTTTTTTTCTGTACAAATTTTAGAATCCTAATCTTAAAACAAGACCAGAAAGTCTTTCCAGGACTACTTCAGCAGCTTAGCAAATAATAAAGGAGAATAATAGCTCAAACTGATAGCAATTTTAACTGTGCTGGGAAGCTTTCCACTTTGTCAGTGTTAGGTTTATCATTGAACTTGATGATCTTAAAGGTCTTTTTCAACTTAAATGATTCTGTAATTCTATGACTTCAGTGAGACCAGAATTTCCCTCAGTAGTTTTGTAACTGAGCTACAACATAAAATCAGTCATTTCATATGAATTCTTAGCACTAATGAGGATTTCCTCACTTTCAAAATTGTGTGAAATAAGCCAAACGTAGCTTTTTTTTTTTTAACCATAATTTTATTCTTGTGAAATAGAGAATATTTGGAAATAATCACAAAGATACTTATTTGGTTTGTTTCATTTTTAAATACGAGGGAACCAGTGAAATCTTTCTAGTTTTGGTATATTTGTTTAGGATTTGGTCATGCATTTCCAGGCGTGGGACCTCCCCTTGTTCAGTATTAATATGCTTTGTGAAGCATGTGCAAGATGATGCTCTTCACATGTGAATGTTAAGACAGTTCTGTTTACAGTATCAATGTGGTAACATTAAGCATTCCTGCAGCTGTGGGAATTTTTATCTGCAACTGTTCATGTCTGTTGCACCAGTATGTAATGCAAGGCTTTGATTCCCATAAGGAGCATATGCAAGTATTGCAAAAGGGTTGTTTGGTGGATTACATTGGGAATAATGTGAATACTTTTTTCTATTATGTAATGTGTAGAACACGGAAAATGTGATTGCTTTACAATTATCATTCAGTTGGTGTTCAGTTATTTTATTTTGTAACTTGTGATTACGAAACTCAGAAAATGCAATGTAACCAAGTGATCAATATGTAAATGTGTGCAGGACATGACAGAAGTAGTTATGAGGAACAGCTGGAGAGTGATCATTTGAAAGTAGATGCTTAAATTGTGTATATACTTGCAACATCTTTAATAGTGCATTTTAATTCATTTTGCATTTCATGCTCTTGTAAAGTGTATCTTTCCCACTTCTGAATATTGTCTATTTATAAAATACTGTATTGTGTTTTTCAGGACTTCCATTATTGCTGGAGCTTCCAACACATGTTTCTTTTGAAAAACTCTTGCTACTGTTATTTTTTGTAAATAGGTTTTTGTATTGAATTTGCATGGATAAACCTCGCATTTCCAAAACCAGTGTACATACTCCATGTATAAAATACAAACTTATTTCATAATTATCATGTAGTCAAGTTACTCAATTTGATTTAATTTCAATTTTTATATATTCATAGTAAATAATGAGAATTTTTTGTTCTTTCAAATGCCTGTGTTTCCATTTTTATAGGTATGACCTGCCTCATTACATATTAATCAGGAAATAAGTTCTTTTACATTGACAAACAAAAGAAGTGTTAACTCTTATTCCAGGGAAATATAGGACACTTTTATGTATGAAGTGTATTAGGACCCACTTTTGACGAACAGGGACATTGGTGATGAGAATGTGATAAAGATGTATTCACTTGTAGCAGCGTCTTTATACATTTACATACTTCCCTGTCTTAAAACAATGTGAGAACCACCCAGTTTCTTATAGCAAATATATTTGGAACAACTAAGTTTTTGAATCTTGTTAATAATAACCTTAATTCAGTAGGGAAACTCTCACTGGCAGAGGTGATCTGCTTCCCTTCTGTTCCCTGGATTGGATCTGGCAAAAGCACACGTCATTTTCTGAGAGGTTTGCATTCATTGCTAGATCCAGCATTAGGAAAACAGAGCTACCTGTTTTTGGAGCTATGATTAGGTTAGGTTATTCAAGTGTAGGTATGAATTCTCTGTGATGAAATTAATTTTACCTTAATTTCATCCTGTTTATTTAAAAATCTGGACAGTTTTATTATTAGACGTGAGTACTGGAAGTAAATATTCTCTTTTGAGAAATGTTTTCACTGTGAGACTTCATTCTGCACCTGCTTGCACCCAGCTGGTCTTTGTTTCCTCGTGAAGCACAATTTGGGACTATAAAGCAGAAACTGAGGAACAGGATTACAAAGAAAGTGAATGCCATTCCTTGGCAAAGACATCTAAACAGTTGGAACTCTTTTTTTGCAGTTACCATTGAGGGGTTTGTGTTTGAAATGTTCCATGAGTCTGTTCAGTTTCCAGCTATGAAGAAAAACTTCCCTCTTACGAAAAGTCCTTTTGGGTCTATGAAGGGAATGTTACCATGTGCAGAGGCCTCTGTTCCAGGCTGCGCTCCATGAAGCATGAGATTCATGTCTGTCCTTGGCCATCTTTGTGGGAAAGGTCACTGCTGAATAAGGAAAGTAAAAAAAAAAAAAATTTCCATGAGAATATATTGAGGAAAATGTAAAATTCATGAAGATTTGCAGGGTAATTTTTTTGTTTGTTTGATCTTACTGCATTTGATCAAGTTGCCACAAATAAATATGTTCCTTTATATTTAAATTATCAGTTGTGGATAACATGACTGAGACATGGACTCTTTACTGAGTCATGAGGTGTTAAGTTTTGTAAATGGCACACTCTAGCTATGAATGTAACATGTAATTTACAATACTTGCCTTGGTAAAGGTGTCTGCAGCTGACAGTCTACATTGATTCCAGAAGGATTTGAGAACTAATGGCACCAAGTGCATTTTACAGATGTTTATTGCAGTGATTCCTCCACCCTGCAAATCTTGAGGAGTAGTTCTTAGATCTGTATAGGTCTTGCTGACTGCAGCAACCTTTTCACATGTCACTGAGTTTATTCAGCTTCTGTTTCCTAAATCAAAGATGTTTGTTTCTGTTCAAGCTTGAAATCTGCATCTCTCTCCATAGTCTGTCAAATGCAATGTATGTTCCCATGCTGTCTGCTTTTACAGCCTCTGGTGTCCTGCTTACAGACCTGTTGTACATCTTGCTGTCTTCAGCTGATGGTTTACGTTGGGTAAATTTGTTGTTACGACTTTTCTCTAGGATTAAGATATGTCTACACTGATGATTAGATTTAACTACAGTGTCCAAAGCTAGCATTGCTGTTCTAATACTCTTAGTTTGTGGAAACTGTCTGAGAGTTTAGAAATAAATAAATAATATCTCCTCACCCCTGGTTTCACAGAATTCTTCTGTTCCCGATTCTGTGTTCAAATCCATTAATCAGGTACTCTGAGGGACTACAAATGTCACCCAGATGACTATTAGAACCCTTCCAAGAGTATTTTTCAAAAAGTTTGACATTTAATGTTGCAGTGACTTCAGCAGATTTAACCTGTTTGCAAAATGTATGCATAATTATTTGTGGGTTTAATTAGTTAGTCTTCATTAATAATGCAATTATCATGCTAATACTATTCTGATTATACAGCCAAAGAGTAGATTTTAAGACAAATATCTAGTCTTCACAGCTATAACATACCGCTTTCAGAACTGATGCACAAATCAGCACAATAACTCATAGCTGCTAGTAAGGACAATATAATAAGAATTAGAATTTACTTTTCTGAAATTCACAGGTGATTATTAAAGGTTTGACTTTGTATCATTTTCACATAGTTTTCATTATAGTGGGGAAGTAGAACAACTAGATTGTGGAACTTCTGTAGGTTTTTTTTTAGCTAACATTTAAATGTGACAAACTTACTGGAATACTTGTACTTTTCAGCAGCACAATAAACATCTATCTTTGGAGTATTATAATTGTGGCTTTATTATAGTTATTACCAGAATTCATACAACTTCATATATACATACAGATAGCTACAGTGTGTGTGCAATCTCTAGATCAGCAGTCTCAAGCTGGAGAAATGATAAATTATTTACCCAGAGAAAAATGTGTTCTGTGTTAGCCGAGCCTGTAGCGCTTCTGCTTATATACCTGGTTCTGTTGCAATGTCTGTGATAAAGAATCACCTCTACTACTATATCCATAGGAGGAAGAAAAAGTAAGTTCCCATATTAGAATGCATCAGTGGCACTATATATTGTTGTCACCACTTTTTGCATCTTCATCTTGACATCTTTCCATCCCACTTGCACATGGCATTGCATTCCTCTGTATATAAGGAAGTCCATTGAAGGTGGTTGTCGGAGGTCTTGGGACTCACTGCTCCAATGAGTTTAAGGTGGGAACCTTCCAGAGGACCATCTCCCTTACTCTCATCTTTTCACAGGAGATGGCCTCGATGCCAATGCTGAGTTGTCTCATTAAATGGCATGCTGCTATTTGTATCTTCCATAAAACTGTTACAGACAGCTACATTACATTTCCCGCTCTTCAGTATTTCCAAGAGGCTATTTGCTTTTTTTCCAAATGCATTTATGGACATTTTTCTGCTCCAAGGTTAATGTTTCTTTGAAGTCCTTTCGCAACTTGAGTGAGAAATACTGATATCTGAAGTGTAAATGTTAATTTATGTTAATAAGAATATGACATTCCAGATAGACGGGTATGAATTCATGAGCTGATGAGATACTGTTCATTTCAGTCTCTTGCTTTTGATCTCCAGAATCTTCAGTTCGCCTATAATCAGAATAAGAAAAAAGTAAAGCAACAGCAAATACAGTGCTTCCTAGCATAAGCTTCCAAGTGTATGAACTTCTGAAGGATATTTGATAAGACAAATCATCCCCCACTCCCTGTATTCTCCAGAACCTAAGAAACTCAAACAAAGGATTTTCTCTGAAAACTTTCATCAAAAGCATTTAAAAATGGGTGAGTAGTATTAAATTCAGTAATAAATAATATTCATGTTAAAGCTATTCTCCTCTACTAATTAGTAGGTGATGTGTCTAGCTTGCCTGTTCCACTGTGTACTGAAATGGTAAGGTCATTCTGTTCTTTTCTCCACTAAGACATTTTTACAGTGATGAAACTGAGATACTTCTGCCAACAGTGATAATTTTGTGATTTTTGGCTCAAGCAAGATAAACTTTTATTTCCCAGGAAAGGCAGTTAAATGATGATTATATTGTTTCTGGTGAAATGGAGATGGAATTGTCAGTTTCATTTTTCATATTTTTGCAAATTACAGATTACGAAAGAAAAGAGGTAGTAGATAGAATTATTTTTCTTGGACCACCAATGAATCAAGAATCATTTGTTACTCACTGTTCTAGCTTTTCTCATCTAAAGAGTTTTAAACTAGGTTTGAAGGGGGGAAGAGAGAAAAACAGACTTGCTGAAGATAAGCCCGGGGCAGCAAATCAATGTTTGTGGGACAGTGACGTCCTTAACTCTGCCATCCCAGTGGAGATAGGGGACAGAGTGTCTTGTAATAGCAAAGACAGAAGGGTTATTGATGGGTTAGAAATCACAGAAGCACCTGGGAATGGTCAGGTAGGAATTAGGCCTTCTCCCACAAAAAAAGGCTACAGGATCAATAGCCCAACTGAAGTGCATCTGTACCAATGCACACATTATGTGCATCAAACAGGAGCTGGAAGCCATTGTGCAGCAAGAAAGCTATAATATAGTTGCCATTACAGAAACATGGTGGGATGTTTCACACAACTGGAGTGCTGCATTAGATGTCTCTAAACTCTTCAGAAGGAATAGGCCAGGAAGGAGAGGTGATGGAGTGGCTTTGCATGTTAGGGGATGGTTGCATTGTCTTGAGCATAGTGATGGTGATGAAAGGGTTGAGTGTCACTGGGTAAGAATCCTGGAGAAGGCCAACAAGGCAGGTATGTTCGAGTCTGTTATAGACCGCCCAACCAGGATGAAGCAGATGAAATACTCTATAAGCAGTTAAGAGAAGTCTGACAATCACTACGAGTTGTTCTTGTGGGGGACTTCAACTTACAAGATGTCTTCTGGAAATAAAATACAACAGAGAGGAAACAGTCCAGGAGAATCTCCATCCTCTGTTGGATGAAGGGGGAAATATAGTGACCAAGGATGAGGAAAAGGCTGAGGTACTCACTGC
>JANHGN010025759.1:0-15433 GCA_024605025.1 Megaceryle maxima | reverse complement strand
TCAGTTTGGGGCCCCTCACTCCAAGAAGGACATTGAGGTCTGGGAGCATGTCCAGAGAAGGGCAATGAAACTGGTCAATGGTCTAGAGCATAAGTCTTATGATAAGTGGCTGAGGGAACTGAGGTTGTTTAGCCTGAAAAAAAAAAAAAGGATGCTTGGCGCTTACCTTCTCACTTTCTGCAACTACCTGAAAGGAAGTTGTAGTGAGGTGGGGATCAGTCTGTTATCCTATGTAGCAAGTGATATAGGACGAAAGGTAAATGGCCTCAAGTGGCACCAGGGGAGATGCAGTTGGGATATTATGGAAAATTTCTTCACAGAAATGGTTGTAAAGCCCTGGAACGGGCTTTCCAGGGCAGTGGTGGACTCATCCCTTGAGGCATTTAAAAGACACATAGATGTGGTGCTGAGGGATGTGGTTTAGTGGTGACCTGAATCGTTGGACTTTCTAATCTTGAAGGTCTCTTCCAACCAGAACCATTCTATGACTCTATGAATCTGTGAGCAGTTCCATGCTCGCCTGTTGATCCAGTTTTGTAGTATACCTGTGTATGGCATCATCGATCCTTATGTGTGTGTTCGGGAACTTCAAAACACCCTTTGCCAATTTTTAACTTTTGCTAGTGGCTTAGGAACAGCCTTATCACTCAGGTGTCATTTCATGTGTGCTCTTTTTGATAACCTGCATTAACATTTTGTTTTTTCACTGCAAATTTAAGAGTTCTCTTTGATGCATAAATTCAAATTATAAACCTTCTTGTATTCAGGAAAAAGTACTTGACTATTTCAGGATTTACATGCCCAAAATTGAGAAATCATTTAATTTGGTTAGATTATTTGGACTGCCAAATATCAACAACATAAAAATCTGTTTTAACTAATAGCAAACTCAGAGTTGCCATAATGTACTTAGAAGACATCTATAAAAGATAGCCAATCTTAACAGTTCTGTTCCTGCAGGTACAGATGGAGAAAGAAGCCTCTCCCCCATCTGGGTTTTTTTTGGTTGGTTGGTTGGTTGGGGGTTTTTTTGTTGTTGCTGTTTTTGTTTGTTTGGTTGGTTGGTTTTTTGTTTGTTTTTTTGTTTGTTTGGGGTTTTTTTTTGTTGTTTGTTTTTTTCACATAAACCAAAAAAAAACATTATGCCCAGAAAGTTAGATTTAGTTTCTCTAAATAGGAATTTTTAAACCTAAATTTATTGTTGTCTTTTGTCAACAAATTAATGTCTAAATTGTCAGGTTATTCTTATCCAAATTGGTTAAATCATGCAGGTATTTTTTATTTTCTGATGCACCACATCTGTTTGACAGTATTGCAACCTGAATTTTCCTGTTATTGATCACTTCTGAGCACAGGTCGTGCTCTGCCTACAGATACTGAACCCCCTTTATTCCAGCAGTGCTTCTGCACTCTGATTTCCAGGAATACAGACTATTCTGCCATTTTTCACTTTTTCAACTTGTTTATACAAAGCACGTTTACTCTATGCCACTAAAGCTGTTACGTTTTCAAGCTTACAAACAGAAAGAATAAGCAACAGACATGCAGTTAAAAATACACATCTGGGTAGGGGTCAGAGCTGCCTAAAGGGATTTCAGTTCTCCATCTGCTTTCGGCAGCGTTGTTGAGTGTCACTACAGTCTCAGCATCCCTTTACCTTCTCTCCAAACTAGGTGAGCTCCATACCTGCCTACTCTATAACCCTTGCCTCAACAAAGTTCAGGGCTTGGTCTAGGGATAAATCGTGTCTTGCTTAAATTTTAAACTAATTGTCTGACTGTTAGTGTGTTTGACTCATCTCGCCCAAGAGGTTGCATTTAGATGATCTCCCGAGGTTCCTTCTAGCCTCGCACTGCTCTGCTAAGCTTGGCAGGCATCTGCTTGTACTGCAGCTGTGAGAATCCTTCTGCTCTGCAAGATCTTCAGTGTGCTGCCCTGCTTTGTGGCCCATGGATTCCCGAGGACGGTGCCTTGGGAAAAACTGGTCGACCAGCAGACTTTAGACAGCTGCAGAGGGTGGTTTGTGGCAAATCCAGTGATTTTTAAAATTTTTTTTTTTCTTCAGGGAACTGTGTGGGGAGCACACAGATGCTCCTGTCAGCTGGCAGAACAGAGGGTGGGATGTTTCTTCACAAGCAAGTACGCTCGTACATTTCCAAAATGCACAGCTGGATCGATATGAAAATGTATCTGTATTGCTGGTTAACTTGTCAGGCATGCTGTGATATTGATGAACTGGAGGTTTCTAAAGGCATTTTTACCCTGCCCCACGCCACACTATTTAGTTAAGATCACAGTTTTGAATGGACAGTTCAGGCATTGTAGTGCCATAAAAAGAGCTGCTGTGGGCCAGAAATGTTTAAAACAGTGTAGGAGAAGACAAATTTCAAACCAAAATAAGACATTTGTAATTGAGCTGTCAAGAGTCATTAAAGGTGGGGAGCATATTTATTTGCCTTTTCTTTTTCCCACAGCGGGAAGAAGACAGTGTCTCACTTGTATTCTGTTGAGCTGTCCTTCCCACTGGGGAGGAATGTCTGACCTCTGATGAATGTTTTCTGTACTAGACATTCACAGATAGAAAACGTAGAAGTATAGAAAGAAATTGTCTTGTTCTTGATATTCTCAGACTATAAAATAGGAAGCCAATGAGGGACAGTGCTGTGGATTGGATGATAAGCCAAGGCAGTTTCCTTGTGAGCAGTAGCCCATTTGCTTCCTTTGAACAACCTCCCTGTTGTGCTGGGTAGTCCGCTCTCTTCTCCCTCAGCCCCTTCTCCTGTCCTCCAGGACACATACAACCATTCCAGTATTCCCAGTGTTCTCCCCTTTCCCATGACTGCCTCTCCACCAAAGGCAGGGCAGGCAGGGTGGGCATCAGGCTGAACCAGCAGCTCTTGCTGCAGTAGAAACCACAATAATCTCTGGCAATTGCTACCTGCAATCCTACCCTGTGCAATTAAAGGCAATGTCCTGGGGTGGTGAAGGCATGACCATTTACTGGCTAAATATCTGTGAAGATCTTTCCTACTTATCCTGTTCCTGACAATACATGGGATTTCTTCAAACCCTGTTTATTTAAATATAGTTTGGTTTATAATGAGACATAACATATAATGGTTTTAGGCTGAGCCAATACATGGATCAAGGGATTTATTGTCTTGAGGAACTTAGTGGGAAGGATGACTTCACTAAGAAAAATTTACAGAGTGCCTCTATTGCTGTGACATGTTCCCAGGGGTTTTCTGCAGAGGCTGTTGATGCAAGACCGGAAGACGTTTCAGAAAGTGGCACTTCAAGAGTCAGGGTTATAGTTGGATTAAAAGTATATTGTAAAGTCAATGCTCAGTCAACTTATGAGGAGTTCAGGAAAGTGTTTTTAGAAGAGTGCAAACAGCTGCACCAGCAGGTTTAAGGAATGTCTTTTACAAAGGAGGCAAACTATTGAGATTTTTAAATGAAAATAAGTATTTTCTTTCCTTATTTAAGAGAAATCTTTCTCCTCCAGATGAAATACATCTTCTAAGTGGTAACATGTTGATGAAGGATTTGTTAGTATATTTCTTAAAGCCTATTGAAATATTTTTTTCCCATTGTACATCTTTCTAGTATTACTAAAAGTTTACTTTGTACACTTGAGTAATGTAGGGCAAGCCCCAACTACAGAGCATGGCACCAGTGAAAGCCAGAAGAGGGAGCAAGTAGGAAATAGCACACACCCACAAGTGCCTATACCCTTAGGAGTTCTGTATTTCTCAAGCATTACACTTCAGATGTTAGGTGTTGGCCAATACTTCTGTATGCAACATGTCCAAACAGTCTTTTAAACAGGTTGAGCCCTGTCTGTGAGGTGAAACTGGGACAAATGTAAGTTCTTTGCTATCAGTAACTGATTGGTTATTAAGCTATCCCAGTTCAGGTCTATTCTGGGAGGTGGCACTGCCTCTAGCAGTGCCTGAGCATGAGAAATGCAGTAGGAGAACAGTATTGTTTTGATTAAGAACTATATTCCTATTTCTCCTCAGTTTGTATATGCACATAATCTGTATCACAGCAAATGTGATAATCTACCTTGCAGAGGGTAAACTATGAATTTGTTGCACAGTCTGGCAGAGTGAGAACAACTTGTGACAGCAAAGTGCCATGCTTTCGTCTCCTGCTGAGATCTGGAAGTGGGGCACTTTCTGAAGCCCTGACTTGCAGCATCCCTATAATCTGAAATTAAACATCAGGGAGTTCAAGCCATACCTGACAACTGTGTACTTGAGGACCCAAAGCTGCATCCAGCCACTACAAGGCTATGGCCTTTATTCAGGCAAACCATGGACATTGGGACACACTTGACTTTCACTTGCAGGAGTCCTTGGAAGAGGTGGTTTGCTGGGTGTTGCGAGCTCTGCACACTCAGCAGTTGCTGAGTGGAAACTCAGGCATTTGTTTGCTTATAGGCTTTGCAAAAGACTTGTGTTGGCAAGGACACTACTGATAAATCATTGCTTTATGGCTCTCCAGTAGTGCTTTGATTCATATTTTTGCTGGACTGCTAACTGCGTATTTTCCATGACATCAGATTTTTGGCTCTAGCAATTTAGCACTCCTTTATCCATGGTGAGTCAAACAGTCTTGATTTATATCAGAGATTTTTTTACCCCCAGGTAAAGGCTGTGCTTTGTGCAAACGCTCCTCTGTAAGCTTCTCCAAAGGACAAACATAAATGAAAAGACTTGAGTGGGAATGGCCCACCAGGGCTCTGGGTTGGGAAATCCACTGTACTTCTGTACTCTTTGAGCAGCATTAGGTTCAGGTTTGGTCGCATGGACCAACTTCTTTGTCAGTGTTATAAATAGTTGATAATTATCTGCCCAAAACTTCTGTCCCCAACATCCCAGGGACACCTCTCTCAGTCTCTCCCACTACCAGGTTGGCACAGTTTTCAAAGCAGGACTTTGCCTTTCCAATCACAGCTCAGCTTGATTAGCCAGACCACCCTGGCAAGAGACTCTGTCTATCCTGTCCTTGCCCTCCTTGACAGGCCATGGTCCTGCAGAAGCTGCTAGAGGAAGGTGTCCTCACATTAATGCTTCACAGAGAACAAGGCAGCAAAGCATCTCACCAGTCTCACCTGTATTACTGTTATGCTTTTCTTTTCACTGTTACCTAGTGTGCATGCACCTGGGCATGTACAGGAATTTCAACACTGCCAAAAGAGGATGGTCTACCCTTTTCCCCTAATCAAATTTCCTGATGCAAAACAAACCTTTGTAAGACTGTCCACAAGCCAAATTATACTGATGAAATCTAACCTCTTCCTGATTTCACTGGCTAATAATCAAAAGATCCCAGTTGGTGCTGGGGAAGACCAACCAGCTGTACCTGCACCTCCCTGGTAAGCAGTTCTGCTAGCAGTTCCTCCTTCAGCACTGTAATTTATAGCTGAACTGCTAACATCTTCTCAATGTGTGAGGTCTGATACCAGTGAATCAGCTCCATCCCACCAGTACCAATTCTGCCTGTAAACGCTTGATGAAGTTTTTTCCATCTGCTGCATTCCTGTCTGAAAACAGCAGTCATCTGATCAGGACTTTGGTCAAAACATATTTCATGGGGAAATAATGGAGCAAAGCTATTCCATGATAAGAAGAAGTGTCCTGTATTTTGAAAAGACCCAGGGGAAGAAAAGACCAAATTTTCCTATTAGATAAAAAGTTAAGGTGCTTTAATTTTATACACTTGATTTTTTTTTCTTTTTCCCACAAATGAAGCAGCCCATCCAAGTATCATCTGCCTGTGGATACTTGATTGCCCAGAGCTGGGATGCTGAGCATTAGCTGAGGATGTGCAGAGTTGCAGCAGTCACCACATTGCAGATGACCTGTAACCTCCAAGAGCATCCAGGATTTTCAGGGTTTTCTGTGTGCTCAATACAGAGCCCCTATGCCAGACCTTGGACAGTGAAGCCCAAAGTGAGCCACTTCTTGTCTGGTTGATGGGAGCTTGTCTGTGATGCTGTCCCTGTGCTGGGATCACTGCTTTACCAGCAGCCTCATTACAAGCTAGCCAGCAGCCAAGCAGTAGTCTGTCAGAAGTTAGCTGGAACCAGTGTGTTTCCACAAAACACTTCAGTTCACATTAATCAGGGTTTTCTGATCCAATTGCATCTTGTGGCAGGAAAATCCCTCAAACGCTGGTGTGGAGCTGTTTACTGTATCCCATGTGTGTAATGTACTTACTTTGCTATGTGGGAGGGGATGTTGAGCCAGACGCCTGCCTTAGGCAGTGGTTGTCTTCCCTCTTTCTTCGTGGGCAGCTTACACACAGAACACTTTCAGGCTGGCTGTTCAAACGCAGCTGCTTGAAACTTACTCTCTAGAAACAGGAACATATGCAAGATTTTTTCTTCCATTTTGCAGTTCCCGTTTTCTTTTTTAGAGCTTGTAAATATTTTCGTCTTGCTTGTTACCTGGCTTAAAGGAAAATCCTGAAGCATTATGGTAAGCCATAACTATGTGATCAGCATTAAATCTCAGCAACTCACTTTCTGGTGCATTTAGCCAAATGGGGGTGGAAGAATTTGTCTGCTTCATATGGTGATTTTATTTTGTTTTGTGTGTTCTTGAAATTCAGCATAGCTGTTTGGGTGTAATGCAGAATATGGATTTATCCATACCAGCATTTCTATATAAACTTGAAAGAATTTTCCAGTGCTTCTTTCTTTTTTAGTGGTACTGACTTTTGTGGTCTTGAAAAACTTTGGTTGCACCTTCTCAGAGTTTAAGGTGATGCTTGAATTGCAGATTTTCAGACCAGCATGTTTATACTCCTGGTGTCTATTTCCACCATTATTGCTTGAGCTACTATGTGTCTTATCCCTTGCAAGCCACAAGGCTGTTCTGAAGTCTTCCCTGTGGTTATTCCTAACTTAAGTGTCTTCTCATATTTTTCATTTTATGTGAAGATTTGAATACCTTTTAATATAATTGACAGTATTTAGGTTTGTCCTAAATCAGTATTGGCTTGCTGGTAAGAGCTGTCAGCTGATATCATTGAGGTCTGTTCTCAGCCAGCAGTTATCATCGGGGCTTAATGTTTGTTTTCCTGGGGGAGGTGTCAAATGATTTGCATCGGAAAAGGACGAATCTCTTCAGAATTTTTGAAGTGTCTTTTTTTAAATAAACAAAACAAAACAAAAACCAACAAAAAAACCAACAAAACCCCCCCCAAAAAACAGAACAAAACAAAGCACAAATTTATTTTCAGCTTCTTCACCATCAGGTCAAACTTTGTAACTTTAATAAAACGTTTAATGAGGCACCTTTCAACACCAGTAAGATGTTTGTGTAAGACATAAAGCTGCCGTTTGCATTGGTGATTCCTGGCCACTGTATGGGAGTAGAAGGCATGGAAGAGCAAGCCAGCACTGCTGTCCCCTCAAAGGGCACCCCCAGCTCCAGGAAAACAACAGGCCCCCAAGGCAAATGCAGTTTTATATCCCTCAGGGTTGCAGCTCAGGGTTCAAGGACCAGTCTGTGATAATGATTTGGACCTTGCCCTTTCTCAAGAGTTTGCCAGCTGCCCTGCTCAGGCACTGACACTATACTCATTCCTCTGGACCTGGATGACAGATTATACTCATGACAGCAGAGGCAGGATCAGGCTCTGACTGCAAAGCACCTCCAGGACTCACTGGCTGCATTGTTTACAGTTGAAGGACCACTTCTCCTGGCCAGACTTGCAGGGCTCCTGGGTTCCCTGCAGGATGTACCTGCCCTGCATGTGCTGGGGACCCAGCAGTGACTGATGGGGTGACTTCTACTCAGCCTCTGGCAGATCCTGCCCTGACCAAGACAGCAGCAATGCTGCAACCCCACTGGAGGCAAATGCAGGAGGTAAAAATAAAGTGATCAGCAGTTGCCAGATGCCCCAGCACCCAAGGTTAAGGCATTCAGCTGTACAGAATATTTGCCTTTTACACTTACTACTCCCACTGTGATCACACCAGAAGGACCTCTGCCAACATCTGTTAAGTCTCCAGTACAAGACATTGGATGGAGTTCAAAGGAGAAGGAAAAGGAAACTTATTTTCCTTGTCCCAAGGGCTTGGAGGCTTCTGGAGGAAAATTTAGTTTTAAAAAATGATGCAGAGAGGTAAAAGCCATGAGGTTATTGTTATTTTAAGATTACCTGAAATCTGAGATGGAGCACTGATTTCTTTTGCTGTTAATGCTGATGCTGGCAAAGGAAGCTGGTTTCTGCATATCAGTCATGATGCTTTACCCACCATGTCTCCTTCCCCATCCATGCTCTCTGGGCTGATCTGCAGTGGGCTGTGCTGCTGCCAGGCTTTTTTTCCCAGTAACCATGAAAGCATTTAATGTGAAATGTTTCTCCTCTCATAACAGCTCTCTAGCCCTATTTCTTATTTGCCTATTTAACTCTGGAGCTATCTGAAAACAAGATTGGAAGTAACTATCACTGTCCTGTGAAACTTGGCCCATTATATTAATAAGCTTAAAACCTCAAGGCAGAACACAAATCTACTTTAGGGGGGAAATGCTGCTGGGAAGAAAATTGGCACAAGGCAGGGCAGGCGGCCAGTGGGGAGTGGGATGCTGGTGTAATGCCTTCCTGCAGCATCCTGCTGGAAGGAGGCTGGGCTGAGACCTGGGCATTCATCAAAGACGAGAGGCTGAGCCTGGCCTTGGCAGAGCTCAGCCATCACAGCAGGAGAGCCCCAAGGACACAGCAGGGTGAGGGTTTTTTTTCTGCCCCTAGTGCTTAGCACTGAAGTAGCTATTGAAAGCCTGATTGATGTCTGTCATGTCACTCTGGTGACAAAGATGCTTTTATGGAAATGCACTTGGCTCTCGGCAAGGTGCTGCATCTCAGGTTTTCAGCAGCACATTGGCAGCTAAACTGGGGGCTTGCTCCAGTAACTACAGCTCAGGCTGGATTCACGATTGCACAAAGATTTAAGACCTGTGCCATTTCAGGTAAATTCATTTTTGCAGCTGGGCTCAAAGCCATGTGGTTGGAAGACTTCCGTGTTTCCTAAGAGAGCCCCTGGGCTGGCTGCGTGACCCACATAACTACCTGTGGGAGCTAATAGGTTTGCTGGGAGGAAGCAAATGGAGGTTGTTTTGTAACTCTTAATGAGCAACTAAATGGTCACAGCCTGGTGTCCCAGAGGCTTGGGTTGGCTACTGCCTGACCTGTGGGACATGCAGGGGAGGACAGTGTGGATGAGAGCATCTTTGGATGTTTTCAGTTTCTCTGCTCCAGATAGGGTCATAGCTCAGTCTGATTGGTATAAGGTGCTATCTCTGCTTGCACTTGCCCAAGGAGCGGAAACTGGTTCTGGAGCAGCCCTGGGATTCCTAGCATGGAGCCAGCAGTTCCCACCGCCTCCAGGTCCAAGCCTGAGAATAGGAGGAACAGGGGAAATAGGACATATCTTCCCCATAAACCCTGCACCCCCTGGCAGAGCCTGCTATAGCCACAGGACCCAATTGCACCCACTGTTCATGACACTGGGACCAGAGAAGTCTGCCAAGGGCAGCCACGTAGTAGAGCTCTCTCTGCACCCATACACAGGCAGCAGTTTGTCCCCACAGCTCCTGCTGGGAGTTATGTCAGTGACTTCCTGGTCTGGAGATTATTTTTAGCTGTTGTTGTTATTAGCAGCTGTTGCTCTGCTAGCTTTGTGTCTTCATTTCATTTTTTCTTGTAACACTCTACTGCATTTAGTAGCAGAATTTGGGCTCTGGTGTGCCTGGCTGTGGTCCTGATCCCATTCCAGCTTCCCAGTCCCCAGCATCCCTGCATCCCTCTTTGCACATCCCCAGCCTCTGTAGCCTATCTTCACCGCAGGCTGTTTCCCAGATGCAGCTACATATGTTAGTACCGTGCAATTCCTCAGCTTACCTTGTATTTTTTTTTTTTTCTACAAAAGTTTTATGTGCACTGGTGTGCCAGGATAGAACCTACTCACCAAGCTGTTTTTTAAAAGCTTCACTGTGCCACAATAAGAATTAAATTATTTTCATAAGCTCTGCTAAAACCCCAACCCAAGCCCAGCTGCATGGGAGGGAGAGTCAGAGCAAGTCCATGTGTGGGCAAAGGGAACATGCAGGTTGTGGAAAAAATTGCCCAAGGAGCAGAAGAAGATGACACAGTGCAATGTGAAGATAGGAGCCAGTACATTATGGATGCTTTGGTCAGGGTGTGCTCACAAGGCAGGAAGATATTCTCACAGACAACATTTCATCAGCAATTACAGGAAACTGAAATGATCAGGATGAGTAAAGGGTGTTCCTTATGCAGGAACTGTGGTGGGGTAAGCTGAAGGTAGAGGGAGTGTGTGATTGGATTTCAACTGGACAGACCTTCTGAGGAACAGAACTGATTACTGAAAGCAAAGATTTCTGTTGTGCCAGCTCCACAGCAGCTGCCTTGTTCCCTTACATGATACAGGAATATGCAAACAGCTGCTGTCCCTTCTTTGAGATACTATCTAAGCAAGGATTAGTCCCCAGCTGTAGCCATCAGCAAAGAAATAGGGAAAACTGAGTTCTCCACTCGCCACAATAATAAATATTGACACTGGGCATTGCTAGAGAGTCAGGATTCCTTCCATAATTTCCTGAAGTCCCATGAAAGCCGTGTTTGGTTTATTAATGCAAAGAAGAGATTTTTCTTGCAATACTCAGTCTGTCACCACTGCCTTGTGCTCCTTTTCCTAGCACGTGTCCTCATGGCGACACCCCCTTTTCAGTGTGATTCACAATGCTGTGCTGGAGGCCACAGGTCTGTTTGGAATTTGAGTCTCTTATTCTGGCACCTCAGAAAGAGCTTGTGTAATGCAAGTTGTATAAAAGAAAATGTCTTCCCTGAAACATGAGGCGGTTAAGAAGCTTTTACAAGTCATCCATTTTTCATGCTACTGGCATTTTTAAAACCACCCCTTTGGATCAAATGAAATATGCTGTTCCATACCAAATGGTCTGTTCATAGCTGGAGCCTTTTATTTTGTCAAGCAGGAAGCTACTTCTAAACATGGAGCGGAATTGCAAAATTGAAAACTTTTACTCTGAACTATCCAATCTCAGTATTTTAATATAGGAAGGCAACAGATTGCAGGACAGAACCAATTAGCACAACTGGGATGAATGTATCAAATACATTTAAACAAAAAACAATTTGGCCCATTTTTTTGGGCTTAGCTCCAGTAATGACCTTTGACAACCACTTTGCCATTTGCAATGAGATGTTTCAGCAGTGAAGCTGCTCTTCCTTTATTTCCTCAAACAAAAATGAATTTTTGCAGAAGTGCTTGTTAATTTTTGCACACACCTGCCTAGTGTATCTGTCAGAGGCCAAGGACCCAGCCCAGGGACTTCTCTGCTCTTTGAAATCTCTTACTCAGCCTGGAGGCAGCTTTACAAGTTTGCCTTCCTTAGGCTTTAGCTCTTTTATTAATCTTACCCTTGTAGAGCAGCTGTGAGGCTCTGGGACCTGGCCAAGCTCCTGGAGGAGAAGGTGGCTCCTGTGAGATGTTCATGAGCACATAGTGACTTCAGGAGTTACTCACCCAGTTTACAAATCCCCCAACATCTCATTCGTGAGCAAACCATACAAGTCAATGGTGCTTCGAAATACAGTTGTAATGGGGAAGGCAGATATGTGAACAGGAAAAAATCCCTGTGGCTCTGCTCGCTGCTGGGCACAGGGGTTTCTTGTTGCTGATACCATGGGGCTCTGAGGAAAGGTGGGCACAGGATGTCCTCCCAGATGTGTGTGAGGCTTGATGGTGAGCCAGAACAAGTACATTTTTATTACCTTCTTCTTCCATGGGCTTGTCATCACCTTATCTAAGGGATTTTTGCAAATTAACCTCATTTGCAGAATGGTTAATAAGATGCAAATCACCTGCCTGTCCCTGCCCTGAGCTCAAGGCCACGAGTCTCTTGTCCAGCACACAAAGGGATTTGCTCTGTGTTTCCCACAGCTTGCTAGGACATTTCTGACAGCTACAGCTGGTAAGATCAATACAAGCCAAGTGCTGAGCCTGTGGCCTTTGCAGAGGTGTGTGGTGAGCCACCAGTATGTCCCCCACCCACCAGCAGTGCCCCCACTCAGCATTGCTGGAACAAGGCATGGATCCTCCGCATCTGATCCTCAGCCCATCTTCTAGTCCAGAATCAGTGTGAGAATTGCATTAACACTGGCAAGAGGAGGAATGCATCATGAGCATCACGTACCAGCACAACGCAAGGAGAGGAAAAGCATATGTACTTTGCAAAGGGAGCTGATTTGATTTGGAGGGTGGAGGGAGGAGGCTGGAAGGTCAGATAATTTTCAGCACAGAGCTACACTTGCTGCTCCTCTCCAGGTGCTCCTGGCTGTGTCATGGAGCCCTGTTGTTGCAAATCCCAACTGTGCTTTTTTCCAACCAAATTTTCTTAGGAACTGACACAGTTCTAGCACTTGGGAACTGGCATTCACCCTACTGGCAAATGTTTCTCATCTGTTTCAAATGATCTGTCCAGTATGACCTTTTCCGCTTAAGTAGCTTACACAATGCAAATACATGAATATTAATTCTTAATCTTGCATAACTCTGAAAGCAGGGCCATACATTTACCAGCATGTCCTGGTTTGACACAACAAGGGACTTTTTCCCCTGTGCTTTGTAGAAAGCAAGAAGGGAACAGACAGCACTGTGCAATGGCAGTGAAGGGAGAGCTCACTCATAATTCCCCCACACCCAAAATTCTCAGGGAACTCAAGGCAACAGGGTTTGTATTATCCATTTCTGCTGCTTTTTGCTTTGGAAAGCTAAAAAGCAAGAGGTTGTTCGCTTTTCAGTGTTCTCCAACCACAGTCAAAGCCTCCCTGGCCTTCTGAGTCTGTTTGCCAAACAAATGCCACCCTAGATCAGGAGAGTGGGGTCCCCTTGTCATCCATCAGGACTAACTGGTCTTCATAGTCTGAATGCTCTTCCTTGCTCTAATCATTATTTTCAAAGCTGTGGTATCACCCAACACAGAGCAGTTGGTGTCTGTTCTGGGAGGTAGTTGCTATAACCAGACATATGGGATCTCTTTTTACCCTTAGCATAGAAAAAGGTAAAAAGGTTCTATAATTCCGCTTGCAACTATCTTGAAAGGTCAGAAAGTTCATAAGTTCAAAGGATGGTCATACTTTTTCCATTGTCACCTACCTTCACACCATCTTATTGGAGGCAGAACCAAATACCTATGATGTGGTGAGAATGGCTTCACACCTGAAAAGTGACTGTGCCTCCCTCAGGTCTGCATGGCCAGTGCAGCAATCTGACAGCACTGCCCTGCCTGAGCATCTGTCTACCTGCATGTGCACAGTGGAATGGAGAGGACACCGGAGCAAGTGGAAATAGGCCTGATCCTGCCTTGGCTGCTCCAAAACAATCCTATTGACTCCAACTGGGAAACAGTAACACATTCATTTGGGCATCAATTCAAAGAGTGATGCTGTTAAGTCTCATACAGTTGCTTGGAGGGTAGTTTTCTTCCTGACAAGAAGTGATCCTTCAGTTCCTGATGCCATTTCTCATGTCCTTTTTAAGTCTGAACTGCTTCTCAGTATGCCTAAATTTGGCCACGGGAAGATGCAACCCCAGCTACAGCCCATTGCTTGATGGGGCACACATACCACAGCTCCGCTCTTTTTAAAACATCCTTTATTGTTCCTCCTGAAGGGGATTTGCTGCAACCAACTTCCCTTGACGCAAGGCACCATGGAGATGACCCACCCATGTATGGTCATGACCCTGGCTGATCCTTCAGCACAGCAGTAGGAATCATGAGATGTGTTTTCAGCAAAGTGTATTCTGTACCAGAGCTCCCACCTGGGTCAAACCAGGTATGGTTGAAGCACCTCCTCCTTGCAAAGAGTGGTCCAGGCTGGGGGAGAGGGACAGCTCCAGGAATGAGAGATGAGGTGATAGACAAGGCTATGAAGGGTCATGTTGACCAGCTGCACTGATGTGCCTAGCCCATAGGACAGGAGCAAGGGGATAATTTTATATATTTCATGCAGAGCCCTGAGAGGCAAGAGAGGCTGGATTGGCTCTGGAACAGCAAAAGCAGCAAGCTCAGCGTGAAGCACTGTGGTGGGTCACAGCAGGGATGGCACTGGGGGACCACTGTCTGAAGCCACATGGGCTGAGATGCTGTGTGGCTCCCTTTGACCAACTTGAGCACAGTTATAGCAACAATTAACACCAACACGTCATAAATCTTGGCAATGTCCTGGTGATAGTTTAGTAAAGCCTCTCACATGGCAAATGCCATAACATTGCAATATTGCGTCTGATCCCTGAGGAGAACACATAAGCCTCTTTAAAACTTCCACACTGCTACGAAATGCTAAGTTTTGAGCAGAGCAGCCATGAGGCTGCTGAGGAGCTTGGCACTCCAGAGGCAGATGGGTTCCCATCCACTTAAAGGTCTAGGTAAGAGCACTTTGCTGCTTTAAAACCTTTCTGTATAAGTCTCTGTTTATTTTTATTCACCTTGTGAAACCACATGAATACCTTAAAATTAACTGTACTAGAAACAGAAAAAGCTTTCTCCACTAACGTTCGTGTGCAGTCCTTGGGAGCTGTTAACCAGCTGTGAATTATAGCTGCTACTTTTTCCAGCTCTGTAAGCCAGCTCTCTTTATCATTGCATCCTTGTACTGAATTATGAGACTTTTCTGAGCCGGAGACTTATGCATGCAGCCAAGTTTGTACCAACAGAAGTTTTGTGTTCAATATTTTAAGCAGTAGTTCCGGTCATTTCTTCTGACTGGAACTTCTCCATACATTCTCATTTCACAGTGAAACAGAAAAATAACTGGTAATGCTTATACTTCCGTGATGGACTTTGTGGGATTTGTTATTCATTTAAACTGAAAATTAGCTGTTAGAATTGTTGTGTATTTTTAATTACTGCCATATGTTGCCAGTTAGAATTTCTGGTTAATTTAAATGCCACCCCTCCCCGAGCACAACCTGTCACCTCTAGCTCCCCTGAGACACTTCTTCAGATTGTGGGGTTTTGTTGGCCCCACCCTCAGATTTCCCAAGGTCCCTCTGACTCAAGGCTGTGCCATTCAGCAGACCCCCAATTTCATATTGTCATACTGTAGCCACAGGCCCTGAGTAACCAGCCATGCTGGAGTATGACCCGGGGGATTGACTTTTATAGCCAAGGCTACGTGGACAATGTAAAGCAAATCAGTAATCTGAAGGGAGCTCAGCAATGCTTTGCGGGTTCACATAGATGTCCCCATGTTCTTACACAAGCAGAGCTCAAGCAGTGATCTCAACCCTTCAGAAACATTGAAATCTGTATCTAATCAACATGATCTTTCTCTCTCCCCCTCCCCCCCATCTGATTTATACCTGTAT
>JANHGN010025758.1:0-20743 GCA_024605025.1 Megaceryle maxima | reverse complement strand
GAGGTCCTTTCCAACCATGAATATTCTGTGATTCTGTGTTTAATATTTTCCAGAGGCCACAAAAGAGGTTTTGAAACTTGTTTAATTACCTTAAACGTCCTTTCAGGCTTAATATTTTAAGGACAGTTTGGTGTATTATAGGATCCCATTTTATAGAATTAGGTGAAACGTAGCTGCACCAGTAGATGTTTCTATGACTACATTCTGTGCTGGGGTTTATATATTTATTTATTTTAATATGACTCGTCCTCCATATTAACCAAGGAATTTAAAGTAAGGCACATATTTCTGGGTAATTATATTTAAAATGTACACCTTGAAGGAAACCTCATGCAGGCAAGACTTGAACATATGAGTGTTGGTAGTCACTTGAATGTTGAAATTTGTACTTTTTGTTTAAGTTGTGTAAGAGTTTGGGACAGCTTTTAAATTATTATTAAACAAAGATAATTTGCCTTTTGCTTGTAACTTAGCTCATCAGTTTTCTCTAGCATAACCAACAGTGTATCTCCCTTATATTGATGGAGTCTGAGTGCTTTCTAGGAGAAAACATATGTGACTGTGATGTTTTGTACCTCTTCCTTTTCCAGCAAGACTTGAAACAGGAATATTCAGAATATTGAATGTTATGTATAAGGGAAGTTCTTTGTGCCAAATGGCCTAGACACACAGAGTCAGGATATTTGGTGGTTGTTGGGTTCTTAGAAATGAATGGATGTTTAGTTAGAAAGTATATGTCCAGAATCTCACCTCAGCTCTTCCAGGTTTATACCCATGCAGCCCTGTTGATGTCACTGCTGTTTTTCAATCATATTATGACTATCTCTTCAGTTTAGAGAGTGTGCCTTGCACCTAACTGTTATAATTTACATCATGATATTTTTTTCTGTTTGTTAATATGCTGTATTTATGCCTGTGTAGCATGTGAGAGAATATGAGGTGAAGCTGCTGTACTATTATAGTGGGCCATTGCCATGTAGCTTAAATTTCAGCACCTGAAATTTGAAACATTGTAATCCATGAATGAGTATTTTTTAGAGATGTCACATCTTTGTGTAAGACAATCAGTATTTAAAATGTAATATTTAAAGAATTCTAATGCTTTGTGTAATTATGTAAAATAAGTGATTTCTGGGGTCTACATTCGGCTTGCTTGAAGGTTAGCCTGTGTGTTGTTTCTATTTTACTGTAGCTTTGTCCATCCTACAGCTGTGGTTGTGCTTGCAGTGACAATCACAAATTGGTCAAGATGCTTTTTTCCCTCATGGCAAAGAATATCTAGAACCCAGAAAATGTGGCATAGTTTCAGAGCTACCCAGGACTTATATATAATGTAATGAATTCACATAAATTAGTTACATCCATATACACTAAGCACTTCTGACTGCAGATACTCTTCCTCTGGATGTGTGCAAATCTCCTGCACAACTATCTTTAACTGTTAGCAGGCGTCAGCCTGGAGTAGAGCAGTAAGAAGGAACTCTAAAGGATTTAAATTGCTTTGGAGCTGGGAAAGGAGCCTGCTTCTGCCTGTGGACATAATTTGAGAACTGTACAAAGTCCTTTTATTAATTCCTTGTAAGGCATGAGATAGAGCAAGGATATCCAGCCTTTTAAGACAGGTTAACAAACCAGAAATCTTTTCAAGTGATTCAGGGAGAGAATTTTGTCTAGTAGAGGTGAGAGCTGCTCCTCACACTCTATTGTCAAGGAATTACAACAGATAGGACATAGTCTATTGGTGTTTTCAAGATGCAGCTTCCACTATTAAAAAAAAAAAAAAGCACTAGAAGCAATAAACTCACGCATGTAATTAAAAATTACTGTGTGTATTAAATATGTTGTTCCATTAGAAGAAGCAGTTTTGGCTAAGTTTGTCATGATCTACTAGATGCTGGGTGATTTACATAAAATGGTATAGTAATTGTAGGTTGATTCTTCTGGACAAATGCTTAAACCTCTGGATTGCTGCACAACACAGATTGGTCCCCTGGCTAGAATACTGTTGGGAAATAAATAAATGTGATCAGGGAGTAAAATCATCTCTCATCTCTATAGGTGGTTTCTAATTTTCACATCTTTATTGCTGCAGGAGATGGGGTAGATTTTCTGTGATGGGATAGGCAAATTTCCAGGCTGTCACTGGAATCATTTACATTTGCTTTAAATGCTTACACAGAGGAAATAAAAATGTTGAGGCTAGTTATATGAATCCATATGCCTAATACAAAACAATGTAATATTAAATTGCACATAGATCTTCTTTCCTTTTTCCTGTTTTTCTTTTCATCCAACTCAAGGGATGCTTTTCTGATTTATTGCATATTTACTGATATGAAAAGCTGTAGAAGTTGTTCCAATTTAAGGTCAGTCTGTTGTTTCTTTATTTCCCATTCATGACTCATGTTAATTGTTGAAAATCTATTTCTATTTATATGCCTGAGAACAAGGTTACTAACCAGTGCTTTAGAAGAACCTACTCCAAGACATGCTTAGGATCATAAGCAATCAGACTTGCCCTCTCCCATGCTCAGTGTAAGCCAAGTAACTAACCTGCCCGTTCCTCCCCTTAAGTTCACTGTGGGTTACTACACTCCATCCATCCCAATTCCTTCAGACAGACAGTGAATGGGGCACAAGAGAGGTTGTGGTCATGTGTGTAAAGGTCTCTGCCATCAGATTTTCCCTTCTTACTGGTGATCCTCCAGCCTGCTGCAAGTCATCTGCAGGCCACACCCCTCTGAGGGTGTCCTTGTCCCTGTGTGGGTTGCCCACAGTCTTGTCATGGTCCCTCAGGGCTTTCTCTGCTCCTATGTCATGGAGAGTCAACTTCCAAGAGCGCATCTCCAGCTATGCCCTTTTGGGTCTTCTCTGCAGTGTGTCTCCTGCGCCCAGCAGCTGCCACCTGAGCAGAGGTGCTGTGCACTCCCCTGACTGGTTGTGGTTTTGGTGTTTGAGGGGAATTGTGTGTCTGCAATTGTTTTTTATTGTTATGTGGCAGTTCATGGCCTTCTCTCACATGTTACCACTGCAGCACCCTGCTAAACCCCTGCCACTTATGCTCAGTACAAATTCTTTCTTACATAAGCATCTTTCAGAAATAAACTCTGTTGTTAGGTTTGCATTGGACTTCCTATTCCTTCCCTTGCAGCAGGCATGGCTATTGCAGCGTCTTTCAGCATGCTTCAAGGTAAACCAGAAACCTGCACCTAGAATGTTGCAAGGTGCTTCACTGGCAAACATGTTGTTGAGGCTGGGGAACTTGGAGTCTGTTTGGATGCTGTAAATGGCTTTTCTCCTTGGAATAAAATAAAGCAGATTTGAGAATTTTTCATTAATTCTTTGGTTGGTATAAATTAATTGTAACTGTATTTTTCCCAAAGGCACAGTTGTTTTTTTTTTTGTTTGTTTGTTTTTTGTTTGTTTGCTTTATTTTTTAATTTTGCTTTATTTATTTTAAGAACTTCCCCCGTTTTTTGCTAGATCACAAATGTATTTGTGTGGTGAATGAAGATCTAGCTTTGCCTGATTTTATCTTCCTTTCCTTTCCTCTCTTCTCTTCCACATTCACCTTGGCTTGCTGAGTGAATTAATTGTTTATGGTGACTGGGATAATCACTACAGGCAGAGGAATACAGATATAGACTCTACCTGGAGTACGGGTGCTCTAAACCCAGTAAGGCAGGGTTTTCAAGGATGTGCAACATCCTGAGACTGAGCTATTAGCTTTTCTAGAAGCTGTCTTTTTAAAAAGTATGTTTTACCATGGAACAAATTCATAGTCTTGTTTTGTAGCACTGAGGAAAAAAAACATGTGAGATTCTTCTTTCTGTGTCTTTATGTATTTTTCATGTCTGGTAAGTCCTGTGTTCATTATGAAATCACATATGATTTCTGGTAGGTATGTTGTGTTTTTAAAAATATTTCTTAAGTTCTTCCAAGTGATACCATTACATACTTGTAGACAAAGTGAAGCTCTGTTATTTGCTATCAAACCAAGAAATTGAAGTGGGATGAAATGAGAATAACATGAATTTAAAGTTTATGTATTAAAATAAATAGGAAACTTTTTTTTTTTTTTTTCTATTAGGCTCATGGCAGAAGTTAAATTAAATTCAGCCACAGAGTACAGAAAAAGCAAGATTAAATCTGTGATGCACTGTGGTTTGTAAGTGGAAAAGAATGATTCCTGCATATGTTTTACAACATCTGAGTGGAAACACTGATTCTGCAGCATGGGATAGGAAATACAATCAGTGCAGCTGAAGCCAGCATCTATTTATCTTAAATTAATCATTCTCCAAGTAGGCAGTTGATATCCTAGTGCTATGTGCCATCTTTTTTACATTCATACAGCACACATAAACCAAAGACCTGTTATTGTAGGAGCTGAAATATATTACAGCACACAGTTTGTAAATGTTTAAAAATACACTAACTCTTTCCTGTATGTTCAGCTGACAATCAAACTGTATTAATAATTTTTCTTTTAATGCTTACAATTATTAGACAATTGGAAACAGATATACTTAGAAAATTCTTACAGTTTTCACAAGTATAAAAAATGGGTTCAAGATCTTTGAATACAGGAGAAGAAATAAAAGCTACAGGTAGATTTCGAGCTAGAATATTTTTATTTGGTGTTTTTAGTTCAATAATTTTTATTTCTGATTTTCTCCAGTATGGAGACAAGCAAAAATCTGAGAGTTGTTTCTAGTTGCCCCTGAATTTATAGGGAATTGCAGAGGTCAGATCTGACTCTCACACTCTAGATTGAGTAACATGAGGAAAGTTATTCTTTTTGGCATTTCATTTTGTATATGTATAGGTTAATTGAAGAACAGAAGAATTCAAGCATCAGCAATGCTAAAGAGAGACCTGTCTTTGAGGCACAGAGTCTCCAAGGCATTTAAGTATTTCTTTTCATTCTGGGACAGAGCCTGAAGTTTTGTTGGATTTAACCTCATGTGGCATATGAGTGAATGAAATAAAAAGATAATTTACTGTTTCATAGTGCAGATGTAGTAATTAGAAGAAATTAAAGGGAAGAGGAGAGTCAGTCATTACATGAAAAGCAGATAATGAAGCAGGCAAAATTTTCTTTTAAATCCATCATTTTTTTCTCCTAAGTATTGATGATATCTGACAGTAATTGCCTGCCAATCAAAGTACTACAACTGGAATCTTATTTATATTTGTTCATTCTCATATTATCACAGCTTTTTTTTTTTTTTTTAAATTTTTCCTCCTCCAAGTATTCTTTGTTTCTGGTTTTAAATCAAAGCTACTTTAAAAACAAATAAAAGATAGTAGGATTTAGAAATCCTAAATGACAGCTTTTTAATGTTGTTTTAGCTTTTAATCTTTTCAGAAGCCTTTATTTTTCCTGTAGTGACATGCAGTATGTACACAGACAAATACTAGATTTGCAGCAGAGTTTGCATTTGGACTCCTTAAACTCTTACAGACTGTTCACCCTCTGGCCGCTTTTCAGACACACCATGCTGAAGCACTTCTGAAAGATTTGCCACCCCCACCCCTAAACTGAGCTATGAAGTGACTTCTGGTCTGTTGTGCTGTGGTGGTTTAAACTGAAATGACATCCTATGAAGTGTGGGTAAGACATCATTCCCTACCTGCAGCTGTAGCTTCATTTTGAGGGGTGCCAACTTGCAAGTGGTGGGCAGTCAATCTTAAATCACTATTTCTGAAGCAGATAGCTTGACCCTAATATTTCTCCAGGACAAATGCTAGATGCCAGTACAGAACCAGAGGGAAATATTTTCTGCTTAATAGAAATAGCAAAATAATCACTTGGGCTCACCTTAAGGAGTCTGGGTGCCAGTCTGGCCTCTGGCATACCTTGTTCATCTCACCTCAGGCACAAACCATGATCTAGCAATGCCAAACACTGCTGTGGAGTCTCTATGGTTTCCCTGAGCAGAATGGACAGGGACACTTTTCACTAGACCAGGGTGATCAAAGCCCTATCCAACCTGGCCTTGGACACTTCCAGAGATGGCACATCCACAGCTTCTCTGGACAACCTGTTCCAGTGTCTTGCCATCCTCACAGTAAATATTTTTTTCCTAATAGCTAATCTAAATCTACCCTGTCTTTCAGCTTGAACCCATTACCTGTTATGCTATCACTACACTCCCTGATGAAGAGTCCTTCCCCATCTTTCTTATAGGCCCCCTTTAAGTTCTGGAAGGCTACTATAAGGTCTCCCTGGAGCCTTCTCTTCTTTAAGCTGAACACCCCCAACTCTCTCAGCCTATTGTTACAGGGGAGGTGCTTCAGCCCCCTGATCATATTTGTGCTTGAGAGCAGGTCCATGTCTTTCTTATGCTGGGGACTCCACAGCTTAACATAGTACTCCAAGTGGGGTCTTGTGGTAATTGAGTAGAGGGGGAGAATCGCATCCCTTGACCTGCTGGCCACGCTTCTTTTGATGAAGCCCAGGGTGCAATTGGCTTTCTGAGCTCTGAGTGAACATTGCTGGGTGATGTTCAGTTTTTCTTCCATCCACACCCCTGAGTCCATCTCTCCGGGGCTGTTCTCAATCCACTCATTGCCCAGCTCGTATCTGTGCTTGCCATTACCCTGACCCAGTTGCAGAACCTTGTGCTTGGCTTTGTTGAACTTAGTGAGGTTCCCACAGGCCCACCTCTCAAGGTTGTCAAGGTCTTTCTGGATGGCATCCCTTCCCTTCAGTGTGTTGACCACATCAGACAGCTTGGCATCATTGGCAAACTTGCTGCGGGTGACCTTGATCCCACTATCCATGTTGCCAACAAATATGTTAAACAGCACTGGTCCCAGTACTGATCCACTTGTCACTGGTCTCTACTCAGACATCAAGGTGTTGATCACAACTCTTTGAGCACTGCAGTCACAGGAGCCATCCCACCATTTCTCCATGATAAAGATCATAGCCCTGCAGATGTGTGTGTCTGTGATCCCTTTCCAGGTTCTGAGCATCTATTGTTGGTGCTGACATAAAACTGGTAGGAGTGGGATGGATTGAGTCTCCTCTCCCCTTGCAACTTTAAAGCCCTCTTCACCAGCTTGGCAAAGCTGTGATCAAAGGTGCTCTTCCCTTCTCTGACAGATGGACCCCACCTCCAGGAAATTCTTTATCTGTTGGTAGAATGAAGATCACTTGGGTTTTTTGTGTGCCTAGATGCAAACTTTGTTTTTGTAGTGAAAACGTAGATTGAATGTGTGTTGCCTAATGCTGGCAGTTAGAATGCAAAGGTAAATGTTTACGAGTACTTTTTACTAGTAAGTATATCCTTGCCCCTGTGTGTGTTTGCACTATATATACTGAAAGATTTACACCTTCCTGCTGTTTGGTGCCTGCATAACATAATGTACATAGAGGACTGAAATACCTCAAAGCAAGACAAGGTTCTGCAAGAGTAGGGAGCTTAGATAGCTCAAGTTAGAGTAACTGCATGGCCACAGGCTAGTCTTACATTTCCAACTGGTTATGAAGTTATATCAGAAGTCATATATTAACAGGAGACTTTTTCCTTTTAACTCACTGAAGTATAAGTGAAGGCCTGTTTTATCAACAGATGGAAATGAAAAGAAAGATTACACAAATTTACTTCCTTTGTTGATCACTTCAACTGTAACACTCGTTTGTAATTTTACACCTGAAGGGGCAGCAAGCCAAGGTTTATTTTGAAAGCACCATATTTACTTTTTGTCCTCTACTATGTACCTTTTAGAGAAGCACAAGGTGAGGCTTTATACATCCACAGTTCAATTTTCAGAACCAGTGAGCATCATAGATTCCTGTGATAACATCTGGAGCTGTATGTCTTAACACCTCTGAAAAATCAGGCCTTCAGACATTATTGCTTCATTTCCTCAGGCAAATTGTCTCTCAGTAGCTGGTAGAATGAATGAGAAGCTCAGAGTGCTGCAGTTCAATCTGTACTAACATTTATGTCTTTTGAATGTCAGGATGGGTTTTTAAATGTTTCCTCATAAAACTAAGTCCACTGTCAACAATATTCCTTGCTCTGATTAGAGGATGTACTCTACAGCTTAATAAAATCTTAGACCAAACAGAGAGCTGACAGAGTTTCAGAAGAAAATATGTGAAGCCAACTCTGCCTTTCTCTGAGCTACAGACATGTCATGGAAAGGTGAAGCGTGTAGGCAAGAGCTGTTCTCCCTTTCACCTTAATGTGCAAAACAGCATTTCATGATGCATATGCATGTTTTGCTCTCTCACTGCCTGTGAACAGGAAAGGGTAGATGTAGCTTCCTTCACTAAATCTTTGTGATGCTTGAATTGAGCATTTTCCTTATTTTCACAATTTCTGGTTCTCCTTTTCATTTGATTTCATTTGATTTCTCTCTGATATGACATGGTGGAATTTTTGTTTGTTTGTTTGTTTGATGTTCTTTTTGTCTATTTATTTGTTTGTTTGATGTTCTTTTTGTCTATTTATTTGTTTTCAGAAAGAAGTTATTCTTTACAAATAATTGTTCCTGTTATTTCTTCCTAGTTGAGTTTTTTACTTACTTGTGCTTGCTTTGACAGTGACTTCATTGCACAGAAAAGGTGGTATTTACATTTCTGTGTCTGGTAGTTCAGCTTTACTTGAAACCTTATGGGAAATAATGTCTTTTTGGTGGTTACTCCAAGTATGGTTTTTATGGCAGGTGTGTAAGAGCCTTCAGTAGAGAAACTTGAATGTCATTACGTAAACATGCCCTTATCCTAGGATGGTGTCATTCTGGAATATTGTATTATGCAGGATATAGTCAGTCTGCTGTTGTTAGACTGCTATCCAGAAAATAATTTTTCCATTAAATTACCAGTGTAATACCTATTTCCATTCTTTCTCTTTCTTTCAAATGAGGACTTTCTGCCATGGTACCCTTTTCTGTTCAAAGACTTTCACTTCTCATTTACCATGTTCCCTCTTCTTCTTCATGCTCCTGTTCAGAGCCCCTTTTGAGAATACTTACAGTGCTGGTATCAGCACCAGTAATGCCATTGCTTTGATACTGCTTCTGCACTGCGCTAAATTTGTCAAATAACTTCAGGACAGTCAGGGTATTGATCTTAAGTGGTCTGCAAAGAATCAGGGACACTTTGGAGCTGTACAAATAATTATTGCAATGGTAACAGTTGCTTTGTTCTGTTAATTTTCTCTGTTAATTTATTCCTTTCCATGTGTGATATAGTCACTGTATAACAGGCACTGTAGCAAACTCTTGAGTTTTGTAACATTTAGTTTATAATATACTTATTATCAGGCTTGAATCCAGAAATATATGCCTGTGTTTTCATATGTGTATACCTCTATGGTCATACATGTAGATGTAGACTATACATTTGGTAAGGGTAGAAAGGGAAAAGCACTAAAGCAGTAGAGCAGAGATAAAAATGCAGCAGCTATTTACATGACCGAGTGTAATGCACTCCAAGTCATGAGGCTGTTACTCTGCCTGTGATGGAGAATATGTAATGAATAAAATGCAAATATTGTGCGAAGGAGCAACAGTACAATGGATCCTTACAACAGGAAGGAGCCACTGTACTTACAACTAAATAAACCAGACAGAAACAATTATCCTCTGCTAAATCAGTGCCTGGGCAAGGGAAAAATGAGCAAGGTTAGGGAGAGAGGGAGAAAGCTCACACTCTTTTTGAGTTTCTCTGGCAAAGTAAATATCAGACTATGATTTCCATTGTCAAACAGGAGTAGGGTTCAGCCTGAAAAATATCGAAAACATGATCACAGTTCACATCAACCGAAGAGAATTAAAGAAGCATGGTAAAGATAACATTAATCAGTTTATGAGGTCATAAAAATCAGGTAATGTTGCTGGCTAGAGTCTTTGGGGGGATGTCTATCTGGAATGTCAACTGCTGATAAACCTAAGGCATACAGTGGATGTAGCCAATGGGGTAACTAGGAAAACCAAAACCTCCAACATCTGGTCAGTCAAGTGAACTCACCAGAGACTCCCTTCTTAGGTAAGTTCTCCAACAAATAGTAAGTGGTCCTTTCTTGTAACATGCGGTTGTGTGGCTGAATATGTGTAGGGCATTGAGTCCTTTAGGAGTTTCTATGACTCTAGATATACATAAAAGAACAGGGTTTTTTATTCGTGCAAAGTCTAACGTGGCAGGTTAAAGAAGGTGGATGCAGCTGTTTTTCCAGGTACAGTCTGTGTTCTGAACCGCCAGCAGTAGTGGGTTGTGGACTCTGGTTAAGCTGTCTGTTGTAATACTGAATTAGACAAGAAAAAAGTATGCAGATTTATCCCACTTTTTAAAAATTTGATTTTTAACTTATAATTACTTTAATTACCTGAGAGCCCCATATAAGGCAAGAAGATTTACTTAGGAAATAGAGAAATAAAATTGAGGTACACACCTCTCAAGTCTCATGAGGCATAATAGTTACTGATGTTGCAGAATGTGATGCCTGACGGGTGAATGTCTGAACAGAAAGATTTCGTCCCATAAAATGGGCCTATATCTATTCTTTTGCCCAGATGGTCAAAAGTGTTCCCTGGATTTAAAAAAAAAAAAAAATTCCAGGTACTGTTTATTGTATTGAAATGCATGCTGTAAAATTGTAGCACAGGGGAGGTGGAAAAAGAGGCAGGATTCAAAAGAGAAATTTAGAAGGATTGTCCTGCCATGTAGGAGGATTTTAGGATGAGCAACACTCAACTGGGATTGACACTTGTCAAGGGCAAGGAGCAGAGAGCTTCTACCATTGTGTTAGTAACAACGGACTAAATGAGGACAATGTGGGTCTGTTGCTAAGTGGAGTGGGTGAATTACTAACAGCAGACAGATACGGCTGAGTTGCTCAGTTCTGTCTTTGCCTCAGTCTTCACTGTCTCGGTGCTAGTGAAATCTAACTAAGCTGACACTGATAACTGAAACTTCAGAGTGCAGCTGATGTGAAAGGGTTTTCTACTATGAAGATGCTCATGCTTTCAGAAGAGGTCACTGTTAGTAGCTCACATTTACCTCTTTAATAGAGATGTTTTGGTGGATTTTTCCTATAAAGTTGTTGTCAGATGGTGGGAATAGACAAATGTTTCAGAAGCTGGCACACCTGTCAAGGATGTACTTAAAGAAAAAAAGTCTTTGATTGTTGAAATCTACGATGATGCACTAACCAGAGTATTAGCATTCAAAATACCTCTAATTTGAATGTTTATTGTAATGCTGGCACAATGAAAGGGTCATAGCAACAGAGACAGATGAGAGTTAACTCACTGCTGTGCTGTGTATGTTTGAATTGTCCATTATCTTTTTTTCCTAATTTTCCTTAGCGTAGATTCTCTGTACAATTATTAACGCTGTTCTACCTCATGGTCAGCCTAATGAACTACTTAGTAGACATGTATTTATTTTATTCTTTATGGATTATGATAAGCAATGCTCTTGATGTTTTAATAAGTATTGAAGATGTATGTCTTCCAGACACAAGTGGCATGCAGTATGTCTTCTAGATGCCTAACTGAATCCAATCTGAGGACCAACAATGTGGACTTGTCACAGACATAACTGTGGAGTTAACTCAGTTTAGAGACTTTGACTTTTATTCTTTCTGAACAGAATGATTGCTGTTGCAAATACCTGGAAGAGTAAATAGACCCATAGAGTCTACTATGTAAATGAAACAAATGATTCAGCTTCAGCACATATCATAGGTATAGAGAGGGCTAAAAACCACTTCACAGAAGTAGGGACCTCTCAGAAAAGATTGGGTTGAACACACTGATCATTTGCAGGAAAAAAAACCATTTTCAAATATAAGAAAAAAGTACTTGGAAAGAGGCATGAAAATCACAGCATAAGGAAGAAACAGGGAAAAAAAAAAAGATGTTAGGAATAAATGGAAATATAGAAAAAACAGAAGAAGAAAAGAGATTTTGGAAGGAGCAAAGCTGCTGTGGGAAGTGCTGTGATGAAGACATTCACCTCATATATGTGCACAGCTTTTTCTGATTTGAATGTCTTGCTGTGCTTGGTTTTAAAAGCAAGAATTTTTGTCCTGAGTTTTCAACAGCAAAGAGAAGTTTTATCTGTTCATATGGATAAGGCTTTGGGTACCAATAGCTCAATAAGTCCTCTGAAAGGTGAATGCAGATCTTTTACAAGAGGTGGGTCAACATCTATTTTAGAACTTGAAATACTGAAATCCACTGTTAGACTCACTCATGGCAAAACACAGGATCTTCTTCACAATCTATTCTTTTTTTTTTGTTTTATTTTTGTTTTGTTTTTGTAATGTTCCACAAAGTTTTTAATGGATTTGTTCAATTTGCTTTATGTTTTTAAAAATTAAAAGGACTCTACTTTTGTGATATTTTTGTAGTTTCCATAGGAATCATTAATAACTTATGCAACTTCCAGCCTAAGTTCTTTGTGTGACACCGATTCATCTGAAACTATGACAAATTACTTGCACACAAATGCTTTCCAGTCCCTGGAAGTACAGACTGAAATTGAAACCATTCATTTTTCAGAAAATTTAAACTGACTATTTAGTCATTGCCAGATGTATTTTGTCAGGAAGACTTTTTGCATGACAAGTCTAGTCTTGCTTATTCCTTTCCTGCTTGGAGAGTACTTTTTAGCACCTGCATTTCTGGGCTGATGCTAAAAAGATATCAAGGAATGTTTTTTTTTTTTTTTTTTTTTTTTTTTTTTTTTTTTTTTTTTTGTTGTTGTTGTTGTTGTTGTTGTTTTGTTTTGTTTTTTAATTCCCCCCCATAATGTATTGAAACCAAATATCTTTATGAATGTGTCTCATTCTTTGCTGATGGTATCCAGCAGAGTAGGATCTCTAGAGTCTAAACATTATTCTGAACATTGTTCTGAAACCATCTTGTTTTCAGGTTTGATGTAAACTATGACAAAATGTGAAATGGCCAGAAATAGAGCAGCATCAGCCCTGATAGAAGAATTTATCCTATTCCTTTTCCCTCTGACAAAGAATTGCATAAGAAGACCACATAGTTGTTCAGGTCTTCAAAAGACCTGGATCCTCATTTTTGGCTTCAAAATAATTTTTCCCTTGAAAACATCTGATACTTAATTTTGACTACTTCTTTGTATTGTTGGTCAAGAAACCTTAAAATTTAGGATTAGGGGCTGTAAAGCTGAAATATCTTTGAAAGAGCAAGTGCAGGATTATTTCCAGATGTATTGACCATGAATGATACTGTAAGAAAAAACCCCAAGGATTTCTCCTTTCTCTTTTGATATGATTAACAAAGGTCTCCAGAAAACCCTTATACTGCTCTGCAGCTCAGAAAGTATATTAAAACCATATTTTTTTCTAATAACAGAGTTTGTATTTCATTTAAATTTATTTTTTCTCCACTTTTTACATTTTCTTTCTACTATTTTTTTCATGTTGCAATTAGTTTTCAAATAAAAAAATAAGATTATTCCAAATATTTATTTTTCAGAATTGTTACTTTTTTTTTTTATGTTAGCTATTGTGTCAACACCTTTGAAAAGGGATTATTTTGCACTAACTGTCCACAAACAGCGAATTACTGTACATGGCATAATTTCCCTTACTTATGACTTGATTTCAAAGACTATGTAGTTGAATCCACTTTAGAACAGTGTTGATGTTTTGTAGTACTCTGTTGACTAGCACTGAATGATATGTTTAAGTGGTTTGGTTTGAAATATACCAGAAATAAAATACTGTAGTAATCTCAAAATTTACATAACTGCTGGGTGATAGAGATTAAATTGAGTTTTGGCTATGGAAGTGTTGAAAAGTAATGTCCAAATGTGTCTTAATATAGTTGATCCCTACCATGTTCTGTAGAAACATATACCAGTTTTGGGGTTTGGATTTTAGGGGTTTCACCTTTCACTCCTGAGTTTTGGCTGACTGGATGAGCTGTGTTTTGATAGTCAGAAGTAAAACAGTGCATTTAAAATTTTAAATGCCAAATTATATATTCAAGAACCAGCTGTTTGTGAAGGGGTCTTGTTTCTTTTTTACTGTTTGTTTGTTGTTTGTTTTGTTTTGGTGGTTTTTTTTTTTTTCCTAAAATCTTCTAAAGTTTAGCTAAGAACACATACAGTCTTTTTATTTAAACATAGGATATGATTTGTACTTTCTCTAGGCTGTTGACCTTCCCCCTCAGACATCTTAACCAAGTCCTGTACTTGTTATAATGTCAACCTCTTCACATATTAGGTAGTGCCAGAGTTAGAGACATGTGACAGCTGTGACAGCAAAGCTGTGCTTGTCTTACTGTTCCTTGGAAAGGCTTCTAACACTTGCTAAACCAGAAGAGCAGGCTATGGGAGTAATTGACTAAAACCACCTCAACTACCATCTAGACTTGTTCTGAAAAAGCAGCTACTGAAATACTACTCTATCTGTCCTGCTGAGATCTGAAAATCTGTGATGAAAAACCTGTAGTCAAGACATCAGAAGCCATACTGCTGTCCACTTCTTTTGATGCAGCCCAGGATGTGATTTGCCTTCTAGGCTGCAGGCACACACTGGCTGCTCATGTCCAGCTTCTCATCTACCAGCACCCCCAAGTCCTTTTTTCCAGGGCTGCTCTCTATCACCTCCTCCCCAGCCTGTATTGATAATGGGGATTGTTCAGGCCCAGGTGCAGGACCCTGCACTTGTTCTTGTTGAACCTCAGGAGGTTCACCTGGGCCCACCTCTCCAGCTTGGCCAGGTCCCCCTGGATGACATCCTGTCCCTCTGGTGTATTGACAGCACTACTTAGCTTGGTGTCATCTGTGAACTTGCTGATGGTGCACTGAATCCCACTGTCTATATCATTGATAAAAATGTTAAACAAGACAGGCCCCAGTATGGACCCCTGAGGGACACTTGTCACTACTCTCTGTCTGGACTTTGAGCCACTGACCACTACCCTCTGGATGCAGCCATCCAGCCAATTCCTTATCCACTGAATGGTCCACCCATCAAATCCGTATCTCTCCAACTTGACGAGTAGGATGTTGTTGGGGACTGTGTCCAAGGCCTTGCATCAATCCAGAGAAATCACATCCATAGGTCATTCCTTGTCCACTGATGTAGTCACTCTGTTGTAGAAAGCCACTAGGTTTGTCAGGCAGGATTTCCCTTTAGTGAAGCCATGCTGGCTGTCCTTGACCACCTCCCTGTCCTCCATGTGCCTTACCAGACCTTCTAGGAGAATCTGCTCCATGATTTTCCCAGGCACAGAGGTGAGGCTGACAAGTCAGTAGTTTCCAGGGTCCTCCTTTCTACCCTTTTTCAAGATAGGTGTAACATGTCCCTGCTTCCAATCACTAGGAACTTCACCTGACTGCCATGGCTTCTGAAATATTATTGAGAGTGGCTTGGTGACGACATCTGCCAGTTCACTTAGAGCTCTGGGATGCATCTCATCAGGTCCCGCAGACTTATGTATGTTCAGGTTCCTCAGGAGGTTACAAACTTGATTTGCACATACAATGGGAGTGACTTCACAACCTCCTTGATTCTTGCCTTGTAGCTTTTTTACTTGGGAGGTGTTGGGAGAGAGGTTCTTTAGTCTAAATATGCCAGTAGGACTCATAGTAGCTGTAGGACTAATAAACATAGTAGTTCTTTTGTTTGTTTGTTTATTTAAAAAGCTCCTAACAATATAAAAGAAATAAGCATACCATGTCAGGATGTAAATCCTATTTAAAATGGGGAGGAAGGTACACCAAATATTAATATTTAAAAACCCCTCTCTTCCAGTGCATACAGTGAGGTTTTTTTTGTTGTGTGTTTGTTTTTGGTTTTTGTTTGTTTGATTGGTTGGTTGGTTTTGTTTGTTTGTTTTCTTCATATTACCATAGTTATCACATAATGCTAGAAATTAGTATCTCATCCAAAGACAAGCAAGATAGGATTCAAGTTATTCTGGGGAAAACTGTGAAGATAATACTTTTTTTAATTATCTAGTTTTTCAAATGCATTTCCTCTGAAACTTTTGAAATATTTCTCCAGTGGCAGTATACAGTGCAAGTAACCACATGAAAACAGTTCTTACAGTAGCACTGTAAAACACCAGGTAAAATATCATTTTGCTACTTGAAAGCAATACAACATAGCTGTGACTAAGGAATACAAAATATCAGCTTGTATTAAAAATGAAACTGTATCCTTAGGAGTATACATTTGTGTGCCAAGCTGTGTGAAGCTATCTTTAAAAAGCCCTTATTTTCTTAAAGAGCATTCCATCCAGTGTTCACTTGGTATCTTGCAGGCTTGTATGGTGAAGAAATGAAGATAATGAGCACAGTAGAGTTCAGGACAATTTGGCCAGTAAGTTCAAGCAGAGAGGTGTGCATATAAAAGAAAGGCCTGATTTGCCTGCACAGACCTTAGAGTCCCTCTAAGACATCTGTCTGCTTATGTACATCCTTCTCATTTTGTAACTGTTGCTCAACAGATCATGAGTGGGAACGCAAGGAGCCCAAGGCACACGTCTGTGCAAGAAGCATTGCTGGGGACATATGCCTATAGCATTGGCTGTGAGCTTGCACCCACATCCTCACTGGCCCGTAACAACTCTGTTCCCTTTTGGGTTGGTAGGAATAAAATAGCTCTCTCCTCAGTGTTTTCCATCACTTTCCACACAGATCTCTTTAAATATTGCATAGGTACTTTAGATAGGGATCTTTAATATAAAAAGTAATAAAACCCAGTTTCTAGCAAGAGCAATAAGGGAGAAAAGGAAATGAACTCAAGTGTTTAGAATTAAGTATTTTGTCTGAGAGTTGGTTTGGGGTTGGTTTTTTGTTTTTTTTTTTTTTTTTTTGAATACAAGGAAAGAAGAAATAAAAGACACATTTAAAATTTTAGGATGTAAAGCTTAAACAGAAACATCAATAAGTTAAAAAACCCTTTTATTTTAAAAATTATCAATAAATTTAAATAAACCCAAAGCAACAGTTCATATAAAAAGTGCTTGAAATTTGTCTGCAGATACAACTGATTTCTTGCTGAAATATTCAAAAGTGTCATGTTTATGATTTCACTTTTCTGATGCAACTCTAATGTGATGAAAGTATAGTGACAAGAATATTAGGAATGAAGCATGTGAGAATTTATTGATATAGAATGCATATCATATATCTTTATTTCTATACTATGCATGTATCCCGTGACAAAGTTATTATGACTTTCAAGAGGTCTGAGGAAAATTCTGGCAGTGTGATAGAGGAACTAGTGTAATTAGATTTAGTGCTTTTACTTTTCATGTAAATGTAAACGTCATGATGTGCTTCATCCTTTTGTGTCTGTTGCACATAGGTACTTCAGTTATAACTTTTTCTAGTAATGTGAATAAATGGAAGCTTGCTTTTTTGATTTGTCTCTGTCATCATGGCTGTACTTGATATTATGTAAATTCAATATCACATCATTTTCCTGGATTAATAACATGAGTTTATGCTATGCTTTTACCAGAGGATTTAGAGAAGAATTGTTATAAGAGGTCCAATGTTAAAGGGTCAAATGAATGAGATAAAAAATAAGCTTCTGGCAAATGTGGGATTATTTACTCAACTTTGTTGCATAATAAATATATCAAAGGCTGTAATATTTGGTGTTGCCAAAATATGTGAAATCTTAAATCCTTACTAGTGAGTCAGAATCATCCTATTAGCCAAAATCTTCGAAGGCAAACAAAAAACCTGCAAATTAAAGCTACATCAAAACATTTTTTTTTCCTAACCATCTTAAAATGATGAAATATATTCAGATTAAACTGTTGTACTAGGACAATTATGTAAATGTTAAGTGATTTCAGTGTAATCTCAAATGGTTGTTGTTCCAGGTTACTTTAGTGATGGTATTTGCTATATCAAATATGTTATATTCACGGTGAAATGTCTGTTAAATTTAAGAATCAATGGTTATGGTGGATCAAGTTACTCATATCTATGTTGTATTATATTTAAAATTTATTTCACTTGCCTAGCATTTTCTGTCCACAAATAGACTTTTTGACAACTTTTAAACATGCAGAAAGAAAAACATCTTTCACCCATTTGGAAGTCACTGTTACAGAATGATGAAAAATTCCCCCCTCAGTCTATTTTATATTTGATAATGATTAGCTATTTTAATAGTTCTGATTAACATTCCAGTTTCATGTCTAACACTGTGTATGTACTGGTTGTATACATTTTCAACTTCCTGCCTTATCCTTCCATCAAGGGACATATTCATATTGTGTTTAATATACCAGTTGTGGTACGAATTTTGCTAAAACTAGGGAAATCAGATAATTTTATATTGTGATACTGACTCTGTTATGACTGTCTTTCATTTATGACAGGGATCATGTACTGTCTGTAATGAAAGAAGTGTCTGTCAGAATCTTCTTCAAGTGATTTGGTATCAGTGTATTTTTTCACATCCACTATTATGCACTAAGCTCATGACATGTAGATACTAATAGGAAAAGTACCAACATAAAATCTGATCTCCTGCTAACTTCACTCAGCAGAACTTCAATAGTCATGTGTGGTTTGTTATCCCTAAGAAGCAGGTAGCATGGAGTCATGTTATGTAGCTTGTTACCTTGCTGATAGCATTGTATCATATGCTTGAAACTCGCAGTAGTTCAAGGTCTTTAAAATAGGGAGAAAAGACAATAATAAAGGTTTTTCCTCTTCAAGCTTATTAGTAAGCCACTGAGGCCATTTGTACATTCAGTTCACCTTTCAACACAGACAGAAAAGTAGGGTTCTCTTCAAAGCTGTTGAAATACCACCTTCTTGTCTTTTTAACTCTTCTTGGTGTAATTAAAAATTGTTCAAATTCTGGATGATGATTTTCCTGATCCTGGTCTAATGAACAATGTTAGCCATTGTTCCTTGCTTACTTTGTCCCACTACACTCTGAAGTTCACTTTGAACTGGTAAGCAAGGCTCACAATCAATTGAAGTACCTGATAGCATTAAACTGCTCAAGATTTGTTTTCAGTTCAGGATAAAACCATTCTGTACCTTTACCACAATTAGCCCTCATCCTTGGACACTGTGCTCATTAGCATTGCCGATACTGAAACCCAGTGGACATAGTCAGATCTGGGATTATCCTTTATTCATGTTATAACTTCTTATGTACTGTCATGTCAATAAATTACACCTCTGGTTTACAGTATAATATTTCCCTCTTTCACAGGAGAAATTCATGTTTCATTAACAGCACCTTTCCATAATGCTTTTTGTTCTGGCCAGAATTGCCCTAATATTTCTGTTTTGGTTATAGTAGCTGCTTTCAGGTCTGTATCAGTAGTTTTGGCACCTCCATTTTGTTGCCTTTGATTTCAGCAGCTGAGTTACTTCCTCTGGGAACTAGTGGATCTAGACTTCTTTTAGACTACGTAGGCTAGACTGGCATGTTCCTTTAATTATCTCTGCTGCTTGCTTATTTACTGCTGTCATCAACATTAATATTTTTATTCCCTTTATTGTGCTTCCACATTTTCTATTATAATCATTATTCTATTGTTGCATTCTTACCTACTCACTTTCCTCTTCCTGTAAACTACAGACATGCACAGGCCTTCATCTTCCAGAGCTTCATCTGTTTTCCTGTTTCCTTTTCCTGAAAAACCGAGCTAATGCAAATGAGGCAAATCTTTGTCTAACTTCCTTCCACATTTCTTAATTTAAAACTCATCAGCCACACTAGCATTTCTCTCAGCTTGATTCACACTTCTTTGGGGCGATCCACAGAGCACATATCCATTTGATAACTACTAGTCATTCTAATGTTTTCCTATCCAATGCTATGGAGTTTTCCCATAGCACTAATTCTTGACCTTCGTTATTTTGCTGTGCTTTTTCCTTCCTTTGAGAAAAATTATAATAATTTCAATGAAAATTGCCGAAGATTGCTTTTCTCTGAGGTTTTCAGAGGCATCATCCATAGTCCTTTCATGTGAGTTTTATATTGCCAGCTTTGCTGATATGACAGATAGTCAGTGGGTTCTTACTGACTCTCATGAGGGTGTTTTTTTCACACTTGTGTTTTCTCATGGCCTTCTTTTTGTCAGTCAACACATCCTTCTTTCTTACAGCTGTGTTATAATGACAGACTCACTTATTTCTCCTTGTAAGAGCCAGGCAAACTAAATTAGGCAGACCAGAAAATGGATTCTTTTACTTATTTTTTTTACCAACCTCCTCATACATTCCTTAAATCATTCTTCCTAACTTCCTAAACTCAGGGACTCATTCTTGTTCCCCCACACAATTTGCATCCTTCCCAGTTTTATTTCCAACACAGGAATTTGGGCAGGAATGTGTTGAAACATTTTATGTCTTGTAAATCTTAGAAATTAAATGGTTTTAGTTATTTTTCAAGAGAATAAAAGGAAAGGGAGGATTTAGTTCATAACAGAGGCTTTTGTATTGATCATATTTATTCTGTAGTCCCAATATGTTTCTGAGCCCCATGCTATATGTGTGTCATAGGAGCCACAAAAACCTTTTGTAGGGAAAGGATTGTTTTCCAAAGGAATACGTGAAGAATTAAAAAAGTTGTAAAATCCACATCATTATCAGCTTTATGAAAAGCTTTTTATGCCACTGCAACTGCAGTAGCAGCTGTTAAGACAACCTTATTTGAAGTTAAATAAATACTTTTCCATTTACAGACCTTCTAATTATATATATATATTTTTTATTTTGAATTAAGTTTGTAATAGTTTTTTA